>JANJYP010046971.1:0-11670 GCA_024605115.1 Rastrelliger brachysoma | reverse complement strand
ATATCCAATAAACTCTAGCCATAATTTGACCACTAGATTTTTTTTCATGCNCACACACACACACACACACACACTATTCTTCCAATTTAACCTCCAAAAGAAAGAACCTTGGATAGAGAAGCACAGTGAATATTATGCATCATTAATTTAGCTTAATGATTCAGATGATAGTAATACGGTCTGCTGATGTGATAGAACTGCAGGATTTTTGGTGGGAGGGTTAGCCATAAATTCAGACAGTGAAAGGCTATCCATTTCCTTAATGAAAGTACAAACAGAAATGGACAGAAATACAAATAATAAAAAGTGATAAGGGCTATAACTACCAACATTTAAATGTTTTCACAGTCAGATTATATATTATCTTGCTATTTTGCGTCATTAATAGTTACAGCAGAGAACTATTTAAAAGTAAAAAGTCTTTCATTAAAAAAAGGTAATTATAGTCAGCAAATAAATAACAGTATAACAGCAATACATTTATTTAATATTCCAGTCTGTGAATCTTGCATAATGTGCTGGATGGTTATTTGCTGTGGATTTCTTTGCATATTTTCTTTTCAAAGCCTCTGCTATTTATTAATTCCTTTCTTTTGTCTGTCAACCTCTGTGTCCCTGTCAGCTGTCCTTTCTTTGACATCAGCAACAGCCATCTTTTCACACAATGATCTGATTTGACAGTGTATGCCGAATTAAAGAGCAACAACATTGGACAGACTGCCAAACAAGCGTGTTGCAGGACATTCTAAATAATTATCATAATGTGTCTTAAATCAAATCAAAAAAACAATATAGAAACACTTCTTGTTTTAGCTCATGTGTGAAAATATCCAGTCTTCACTCTGACTAGTCAGCTGTGACTGACTTTGCACCGAAAACGGATTCAGTCTATAAACATATTAAAAAATAAACAGAAAAAAGTGAACAGTGTAACAAAAGGAAAACTAAAATGAAATCATTATAAATACAGTATTTATCTGAAAATGTATTTTCAGCCAAAAGTCTCTTGTGGAGCTGAAACATTTCTGTATTTTTCACTTCATGCTTGTTTATTTTAGTGAATGGTGAAACTAGAGAGCAGGCACAATCAGTACATGTGGATTGCAGGACTTCCCTTACAGACCAAAGTAATGCCTCTGCCTCTTTATATTCTCCTGTCTACAATTATTTCATTTCCAATATAATGTGCTTATTGAATTTATTTGTTTGTCATTTTATGTTACCAAACACAAAAAAATGTTAAAATGTGTCCACTTATTTAAAATACAACTGTCATAATCAGGAATCCTACTTTAAGATCTGAAATGAACACAAAGAAATGCTATTTTGTTCATGGAAAATATTTCAGTTTTGCTGTTTGTATTGGACAATTAATAAGACTGTTAAGACAATTAGACCATTGTGAAATATAATTGAGAGACAATTGAGAAAATTACAATGGAAAACCACATGACTGGAGACAGTCAGACCATCAGACTAGTATACAGTGGCAGAAGTCTAAAATGTAACTAATAAAACATGGGAAAATCTCATTATGTACAGAATCTAGGAAAACCAAGAGGCACTTGAGTTACAGAATCTTCTTTTCTCATTAATATGCAAATGTATTAGGTAAGACGCTTGAAATTGAGGGGCCATCCACAAGAATATGGGTACTTTTGAAACCGTGTGTTTCTCTGTGCAGATTGGCCTTTCATCCACCCATAACTGCAGTTGTGAGCTCCTGAATCTGAATTTTTTTGTATTTTTTTTAACTGGAGGCCAAAAAAGTTCAGTTTACCCATGTTCATGTGGACTAGGCCTGAATCAGATTGCAATCATTCTACAGTACTATACTTATGACGCAAACTGTGAAATTATGCACTTTCGTCGAGTCAATGAATATATAATTTTTTTGGCAGAGACGCCTTTATTGTAAAGTTGGTAGACAGGAAATGGGGGGCAGGGGGGACGCGTGTGGAGAAAGGACGCTCTGGCCAGGACTCGAACCAGTAGCCGCTTAAGAACACTGTTCCATATGGCATGCGCTCTAACCGCTGCTCCACCGAGTAAGCCCCAACAGTTATTTAAATTTGAACCTACTGTCATGTATTTATTGATTTGTGTTTAAATGTCTTTATCTACCATGCTGACACAATATAAAATTGGCAGTATGTCATGTCTAGCTACCATACACACAAGAAAGAAAGCATGACACTGAAGCAGAACCTCAAAATAATTCTCTTGTTAGTGTCAGTTAACCTTGTGACCTCAGAGACATCCTCTACTCTCAGATGACCTGTGCTCCAAACTGCAGACAGGGCTTTCATTTGTTTGTTCAAGCAAAGCTTTATTTATGTGTGTACCACCACAGAGCTGCCAAAAAGAAAAAAACACTCTCCAAAATCCATAACTTGCTGAAGAATATGAGACAAATTCTCAAATCAAGGACAAGTTATTTCACAATTCACAGTTCAAGTCAGATGACCCTTTGTATCTTGTGTGCACATGTACCTGTGCAATGATGACAAAGATACATTATAGATTACAATGACAGGTGATGAATAAGCAAAAACAACAAAATGGCAACTGCACCAACCTTCCTTTCATGAGGAACTATTTCATGCTCTTTTCCAAAACAGTTGTTACCTCCTTGAGTACGACCAAACTGTGTAAATTTCAGAGTTGAAGCATGAGAAAAGGTTGAACTAGGACTGTAACCAATAGCTCATTCTCTCTACCAATAGTGAGATTGTGTATGTACCTCATTATATAGTAGAAGGTGAACTGTGGGCTGACTGATGTGCAGCACCATAGGGAGAGGGCTGCAACCATCTGTTGTGGCGGAGGAGAATGACTTCACCTGATTTATTGGCTCTATTTATCCTGTAGTGCTTTGAGTACAAAAAGCGCTGTTTATTGAATACAATGTATGAACATTTATAACATATATAATGAACTGGAGGTGCTTTTATTGAAGCATTAGAAAAGTGACACCCAAACTTGGTGGTAGCACATCAGGTAACAAAGGTACAGTTATGTTATGCTTTGGAGACTGTTGAAGGGGAGTTCAACACCTTTTGGAACTGTACTGTTGAACAAAATGTGTGATTTTTTTTTTCTCAGTTGCTGTTTCTGGAGGTGTGGTGGTGGAGCCTTGCACCGAGCCAACTGGCATTGGCTTTAACTGGGTGATTGCTGTTTCACTGGCTGGGAACCTAAACTTGAAACTATCTATTTTTCATCCAATTCAGAGGAGGCTGAATTTCACCACTTAGCAGTGAATGGGCCCATTTCATATGACAGTAGTCTTCCCCAGCATTCTTTCCACCAACATGACCCACCTCTCCAGAGTTGACTGCCAGAACACACATGACACAGGCAGGGGCAGATTGAAGACATTTCGCTTGCCCTCTAAGCTTATTTCAAAAGTGAATTAATTAATATAGACACAAAATGTTCTGAACAATGCTACTCAAAAACCAGCGCCCCATCCAAAGCCAGCTCACCAACTGGGACTGTTGTCACCAACTCCCACTTGAACTGTTAAGCTGATTTCAAGCTGTCAAGTTCTGTCAATGCAAATGAAAGACTTTGCTAACTAACTATAGCTAGCTATCTCAGCATGGTGAGGTATTTTTAGCAAAGTGAAGAGCATAAGATTCTAGGATGACTGTGATAAAAGGGAGTATATACTATTATTATGTCCAAGTGGGGCCTCACATACGTCATCTCAGTTTATCTGAATTGTGATGCTTCATTTTTATAAAAAAAAAATAAATAAATATTGAATTAAGGCCCCATCCACACAAACACAGGTATTTTTGAAACCAAACTTTTTTTGGCCTTCAGTTAAAAAAAATCGCCATACACACCAGCGATGTGTAAAAAAATAACTACAAAAATCCACCTCCACACATGAACATGTGTCGACCGTCAGTTGCTACACAGGTGTCCATAGCTACACATTAACATTTACTTTACTATTGCCCACTGTGACATAAAAACAATGACAGAAATCCCAACCTGCAAAAACTCAAAAGGAGGTCCATGGTCTGTTTGTCTGTCTGGGGGGTGGTTGCATTGTCATTGCAGTTACACACACACACACACACACACACACACACACACACACAATTTTTTGCACTGGTGCTACATGGTCAATGACACATACACAATGCACTGTTGCTCACTCACTGCAGATTCCAAGAGAACAACTCACATTTGCGGGTTTCAGGAGAGAGGATGTCTGCAATGGTCACGAGAATAATTGCTGTTTTCCTGTCCACATGAAACTGCTGAAATCTGACTTTTCAAAAAAGTTCAGTTACAAAAAGCTCCAGTTTCAGGATTCCACAACTGCGGTTACATGTGAACGAAAGGCCAAACTGCACAGAGAAGTACAAAAATACTCGTGTTTGCGTGGATGTCCCCTAAAATTTCATCATCCCAGTTACAAAAAATACAAATTGGAAGGAAATGAGAAACAGAAGGCAGTGATTGAGCTGTGATTGAAACAATTTTGGGTATTGTAACTTTGAGGACCATTATGTGACACAATCTGTCCCAAAAATAATTTTTCTCATTGATTTTTTGGTGACTCATACATCCACCATGACCTCTTGTGTAGACTTTGTGGCTCTATAATCTCTAAGTACTTCCTTCTTTTGCAACTGACAGGCATAATAATTATTGTCACTGGAGTGCTTTGTCACTTGATTATATTATGCCACTTTTGGGCATTTGTTCAAATAACCAACACTGTCATTTTTCTTGGAAAGAACAATATCATCTTATATGCATAAAACCACAAAATTCAGTTACACCATAACCTTCACCAGAATAAAGATAATAAACATGAAGTCCAGCCCTCCACATCATCACTCTACATGCTGCTATTTTTAATGTCATGTTATGCACAAGACAGCTGCATATAGTACAATATGTGTATTATGCAGAAGATTGCTCTAACATTAATAAAGAACACTGTTCTTGTTTGTGAAGACTGTAATTGTAGTGACTGGAACAGTTCCCATTGCTGCCACCCCCAAAAGTTGAAAAGTAAATTATGTCCTTGCTCATGGTTAAAATGGAATAACTTGATTGCCTCTCTGCCTTCGTCAACATCTGGCCCAAGACAGGTGGCTCAGCCTACTCCACATAATAAAGGCAAACATTGGCATTGACATATATAGTCAAAGAATATTTAACCCATGATAAAGAATCATTCAGACAGTGAAAATAAAGAAACTGAGAAGCCTTTTAGAACACAATCTAAAGATTTGACAGCTCTCCAAAGTATGTATACAAAGACCAGGGAGAGTGATGAAAAGAGAGCTACACAGGAGACAGTACTATTTCTGCTACAGGAGACATGTGGTCTTGTGTTAACATGACTCCCAACATGAGCTTGTCCACTATATTACAAGAAAATGGTCCCTGAAGTCCCAATGTTTGGAAGCTCCATGCATGCAGGATGTCTACACAACAGCTCACTTGGCAGAAAGCCTAGAGTTATTGTTTTCTAACTGGGACATAGGTGAAGGAGAACTGGTCTGCTAAACTAGATAAGGGTACAAATATTGTGGCTGCAGAGAGGGGATGGGATGGCCTTGGCTCAGCTGTTCTGGCAACAGTTTTCACCTCTCTACTGCAAGTGATCTTGCCTTTGAATCTAGACTAGGACATGTCACTGGGAAAAGTTTAGTGAAGATGGTTGTAGGCTGCTTGTGTGGAAGAGAGACCATGTATGGTCAGTGGAAACCAAACCATACATCAGTCTTATTGTTGTGCAGATTTATATTAACTTTAGAAGCTAAACAAATGTTTGGAGTACATAATTTGAAACAAGGAATAGAGTTTGGACTATATCACAATGTTTGTTGGTCATGCATTATGGTATATTCATGCTAATAGCCCAGCTTATTGTTGAAGCCTGCTTAGAATAAAGCCCATATTTCCAACATTACAGAGCAAAATTGAGTACCTGGAATCCCTTACAAATTTAAAAATTTTTCACACAATCTAGACCATGCACATGCTTTCCCTCTCTCTGCACAAACTCACTTTGACCTGCTTTCCAGGGAGGTGGATTAGATGATTTTATTTATTTGTGTAAAGATGTTGAACAATGCTTTAATGATAAATGTTACTGACAACTCCCAATGCTTTACTGATATTGGGTTTTCTGTAGACCCTTGTAGATTTTCAAGTAGTACTTCATAGATTTTCAACACATGTACTGTAACTACAACATGTGTAACATGCTAGTAACATATTGGTGAAAAGAAGGACTGATAAAATCTGCACATGATTTAAGGTTTCATTTCAGTTAATTACTATGTTGACATAAAAGACAAATAAATTTGGAAGTACAAAACAGAGCTTGTAAAAATGTTTGTCTTGGTAATAAAGAGACACTTTAAAGACACATTTTTGAGGAAAAGTATTGCATCCCAACATGCTTGTGGCTTTCTTCTTACAAGACACATACAGTTCATACAATAAATTTCAGGTTATACTGGTGCAAATGAGAGATAATTACAAATGGGAACATCTCTGTCTTAACTCTTATGAGATACATTTAATATTGCATTTACATGATTACATATTATGTATTGAATTAGCATGTTATGTGATGTTATTTTTTAATACTCTAAATAATGTGCAGACAGATCAAAATTATTATTATTTTTTTCCTGGAGGGAAGGAGCAGGGGGTTTCTTTTCAAGTCACCCTGCCTTTCCAAAGTTCTTTGAGTGTTACTACTTCAGACAACGGTCAGTAGGGTCTGAAGTACTACATGTCTGCATTTGTGACATGACAATTTTTATTTTATTTATTTATTTTTTTTTTGTTATTTTAAGAGAAAAAGATTTTGCAACTCAAATTTAAGGCTGCCACAAAACATTTTAGTGACATTCTGTATATTTTAGTATTGGAAACAGGATGAATAACAGCTCAGTAGTCACACATAAACATTTTTCATGGATCAGTCACTTTTGTGGATACTGCAGGAAACCTCTTAATTATCATAATTATATTTTGATTAGTTGCAATCCTAAATTGGATGTGTGAATTAAAGTGTTTTAGGTCACATGATTGGGGAATTTGAAATTCATACACGACACGAAGCTAAGGGTTCATGAATCTCTCCCAATCGACTGTAGGTGTTATACTTTGTCATTAGATTGCAGCATGCGAGTAATGACAGCAAATTTGTCACATCTGCATGGTCAGACAGTTAACTGACCTTGTGGGCAACAAGCTTTATTAAAACTGTTGCTAATTTCCCTGAAATGAACTTGAGATCATGCAGGGTGATGTGAGCTGATAGCTTGACACTCGGGTGTACAAAGGGTCAGGAACTGTAAGCTGCACTATGCCATCACACTTTAAATCACTATGGTAATGTTCTGAGACTGAAGCTAATGTGAAATATGTGTAAGTCAGTTAATTTTTAATGCCAGTTTTAGCTCAATTCTGTAGTTATCATCATCATCATCATCAAGCATTGGCACTTTGCTCCATTAGGCTCTTTGCAAGAACACTCACGATCATTTTAGATTTGCTGACATTAATAATGATATTTTACAACAGGATAGCATTTCTATAGGATTTTACAGTTCCCAACCTATAATAACTTTAAATGATCGATATGTGACATTTGAAAAAACATCCTGTGTATAAATATGCCTTAGTAATTTTTATTTGAGAATAAGTTCAAAATATACAGTAAAAAGAACTTTCAGAATGAAGTGAGTTTTGTTATTTAAAAACTGTACTGTCAAAAAAACAGCTCAAATATAACTGAAGTAACTAGCACTTCATATGTCTGTAAGTCTGTAAATGTAAACAGTGTTGTGCAAGTTCACACTTCACAAGGGCTAGCTCAAACTTCAGTGTACACAAATTAAAACCAACTAGTTCACTTTCATCACTTCAGGTTTTGTTTTTGCTCCAAGCTACTCCAAGCCTTTTTTTATCTTAAATTTTGTTAATGATTTCTTATGATAATCATTCACTCACAAATGTTTAAACTGGATGTGTCATTTTAAATTTGTTGCAGATATAGTTGATGTTTAATTTTCAGATATGACAATTTACATACATAAAAATAGACATAAAAATGTGATCTTTTTTTCTTTCAGAATCTTCAAATATTCACATGAACTGGGTTTAGCAGTACCAATAGCCACGTTTGAATTTCCAGTTGCACTAGCCATGCCACCATGCTAGCTGCTGTAAAATGTCATGCGTGAGCATCTTTAACTCTTGTAGGAGTTAATGATGCTCATATTCCCATTCATTAGTTGCAGATAGATACATTCAGTGTCAGTGTTCACCAAGCATTATTCAATAGATGCCTTCTTTTAGCGTGTTCACACACAACACTGACACTAAACGGGTGGCATCACAATGGTAATGCATATCTCTAGCCCACATGTGAATCACTCAATGAGCCTATGATGTTTTTATCCTTATCTCAATAAATTAAAAAGGAAGGTACTCTACAGTATAAAAATGTTTCCACTTACAAATAATAAATATCGGATGTTCCATACAGAGTTTACATTATCTTCTTGATTAAAAATATTCTTTAGGTTTAAGTTTTTAAAATGTTATCAGTCCATTTTCTATTGCTCTAAAATAGTGAGAGATAAGGAGGTGACTGCTTGAAACGAATGACAAAAGGGCTGGTGATGTGACTATCAAAATCAGCACACACTTCTACAAACATTTCAGAATCGAAATAGCACAAATGTTTTACTTTATCATCTAATGTACTTTTTCTGAAAAAAAGTTGCTGTCTTAGTAAGTGTTTCATGCTATTTGTGGACCTTTTAGTCAGGTCTGAGAGGTTTATGTACTGGACACTACTGTACTGTTGCTATGCCAACCATATACTCTACATCTTTGATTAAGTTAAGGAAAAAATAAAATACCATGTACTTGATGTATTCTTTTTAGAACAAACACATGGTGATGATATTTGCTTAATTGTCATCAATTCAAGTGTAGTGATTTGCATATTCACCACCTAAATGATTTTGAAAATGAATGTGCAAGCAGCACATTCATCTGGTGTGCTATTTATTTACAACATAAGTGAGTTGTGATGCCTTAAGAGAAAAAAAAATAAAATAAACCCAGCTAAGGTGATAACTGTACAAGCATACTGCAGTATTAGGCAAAATTCCAAGGCAGCTCTCCTGGGCAGGACTAATCATGTTTCTTTATTACTCCCCAAAAAGCAGTAGTGTGATATAAGTTACAATACACCATGATTCCTCCCTGCATGCATCTAGTTAACCTTCTGAAATAATAAACCCAATTTTTAATAGTTTAGCACTTACTTATTTTCTGCTTCTTAATATTATTCTCTTAATCTTTGCAGCAGTATGTTGCATGGATATTTTCCTCAAATGCAAAATATATAAACACATAAGATACCATGCCATAAATGTTTAAAGTACTATGATATCAGTCTGATCTATGCTCTGTGACTTTATTTCAATTAATGAATAATTCAGCTAGATGAATTTGCACAATGTTGCATCAGAAATATAGTAATAAAGAGGAAAATTCCTTGAAGTAGAAATAACCCAGCATAAATGTTTCAGTGCATGCTGGGCACTGGATTTCCACATGCAGGCAGAGTCACCACTGACATAAGGGGGTGTCTGGGTCTCACACTAATATCAAGCTCTAAAATATTTGAATAATGGAAGAAACAGAGCCTTCCTTTCAAATCGTCAAAGTGAGTTTCTGTCAAGAGGGAGACAGAGAAAACCAGCCAGTGAGAGACAGAAGGAGAACTTTGGTCAGTATCTACTCTGACAGGAATGACATTTCTATTCTTGTTTGCTTGACAGAAACCTATTGTTACTGGCTTTTCACACTGGTTAATGCACAGCATTCCTATCAAAGAACATAAGCTTGATATTTATATCAGTCAAAACAGTCAGTTACTATGCTGAAGCAAAATGTTCATTGTTATGAAAAGCTGCACATGTCCGGTTTCCACATAGAAACACAAAATGGTGTGTAATGTATGAAAATATGCCTTAGATTAATTAATTCTGGTACCAAGTTGTCACATTATACTGTGCCTGTTCAAAAGATTGCCATCAGTGAACAGGTTCTGCTGAAAAATGTTTTTAAATTTTAATTTTATTTTCTCTTTTAATCTCTTTACTCTGATGCTTTTCTGTTTTTACTGCCACTTCACTGCTGCAGTACTGTAAAGTTCCCTATTGTGCGACTGATAAAGCAATATCTTTTTTTTTGTTTATGTTAACTTTGTGAATTTTTCCGTAAAACCACATAGACTTTCATAGATTTGCATTCAGTACTTTTGGGTTTGCACAACACTTAACTTGAGTGCATGTGGCTAGAGAACAAGGTGGAATAGAAATGCAAAGGATAGCTAATGGAACCCCTGTTCTTTAACATATTCATTTTTAAAGAGATAGATTGCCAATGTAGCTGCAGTATCACAGCCAGGCTGCCTGAAAGCCATTACAATAACACTACATTTTCACAGATTATTTATTAATCTGACAATGAAAGGTGCAAGAAGCCACATTGGAAGAGACACCGTCCCTCTATTCTGTCTTCTAGCAGAAGATAGAGTGAAGGTATAAACCTGCAAAGACTCTTTTCACCCTGTGCCCATTCTGGTTGGTTTTCATTGTTGCCGCTGTCAAAAGCTGACAGGCCTGAAACACTCTAGACAACAGTATCCTCCAGATATGTGCCCTTTCTGGTCTTTGGTGAAAGCTTGGAGGGACTATTAGAGATGTGAAATAAACTTGTGTGTCCTTGATGGATGACTTTAAGGGGAGGCTTCCATACTTCAATTACTTTGAACACCTTTTATCTCCACGAGGCTTAGGCTGAAGTAAGTGACTGAGCAGGTGTATGCATTAGCATGGTTTTGGTGAAACTAATATGGAGCTTTTAGTCTGAAATATAATGATTTACACTAAGCAAAATTCCCAGAGCCCTAACTGCATGGCACCAAATGATTTTTTTTTTTTCAAATTCTAAAAGCCATTTATGAGGCAAAGCCTCAAATGTGCTTCCATCTTAGGGTATACAGTATTTACAGAAGATGCCTCATGATGACAAATATTCAGTCAAAATTTGGAGAGCACAGCATTTAGTGAAAAAGGATGATATTTTTTTCTCTTTGTTTTCTTAGTATATATCCATTAGAGAAAATGACTGCAACAACACTTACTCAACCAACACCTTGCTTAAAAAGGAAGGACGTATAAATACCAACAGCTAAATGAATTAACAGTGCTTTGTAAATCAGCAAATGTCAGCATGTCAGCTGTGCTTTTCTTAATTGTGCTGAGAAATAGGAGGACTACACCGTTTAGGTTATAATTATTTAAAAAAAAATAGTTAGTTAAACCTGCAAATGTGTTATATGTCTTATAGTTACTGGTTATTTGTTGATAAAATGCCCGACTATGTTCATTTAATTAAAGGGCCATCATGAGATTGGGGAAAAAACTGTGAAGTTATTTTCACTTTTTTTATCTGCTATAAAAATATATAGCATATTTCTAAAATGCATTATGTATTCTGCATCAGGATATTAATTCACATTTACTGGTCTCTGAATGTTAGTAACAACTTTATTTTTAGGTCCGAGCCAGTGACAACGTCCTGGCGAGG
>JANJYP010046970.1:0-10349 GCA_024605115.1 Rastrelliger brachysoma | reverse complement strand
GGAGGTCCCACTGCTTTATACATCTGCACAATGAGTCTGTCTCACTATTTTTTAACTGTGTGTGTGCAGCAAGTCTGTAACCACAAATCCAGTTGAAACATCCAACTCTGAGTGTTTCACAAGAATGTGCCCACAAGTTTATGGCTGTCAGCCTGCTCTAGCCTGTCATAAGACTGTCATAACACTTTCTATTTCTGTCCAAGGAAGGTGTGATTTTGATGTGATTTTTCACTTTTAGTTAATTTTCTTCATTTGACCTTTAAAAAGGTATTGCAAAAATTGCAAAACAGATAATACTTGGTAATTACTCATGTTTATTTGGCACCCACTACTACACACATTACTTTTTACTGTGAAGAATGTCCAGTAACCTGTTGTCTTTAACTTGAATTTAGCTCTTTGTTGTGAGCTTTCATACTAGTGAATTGTCTGTATAAGGCTTTTTGGATTAGTGTGAAAGAGGCAAATGTAAGAATACACTGAAAAAGAAGAAGAGATAGCAAACATGAGGCAAGAGTGACTGCAAGTTCTCAACACCTGAAAGATTGGGTACATTATCATGAACAGCAAATTAATTCAGACCGGCTATCCAGAATTGAGAGAGAAGGTAATGGTTGAGGGATAATTGTTGAGGGTAGAGCTCTCTGGCCTCCAGCTCTTGTAACACCATGCGTGTGAAATGCCATGATTGCCCCGTTGAGAAAAAGACAATGTACGCCCCTTCCCAGCAATTACGGGCCTGGGAAAAGAATGTGAAACCCAACCTCTGCGGACAGCCGTCACCAGACTATACAACAACCTGCAGATGGAGGGGATTTAAAGATGGGTGTGACGAAGGGATAGAAGTGGCATGGATGGATGGCTAAATTCAAGGGTGTCACAACAAACAATTTATCAAACCCAAAGAGCATTTTACAGGAATTTAGAAAAAAATCCTAAGTATAGAACAATAAATAACCTACTTACAATACATGCACTAGGTTGTTCCTTACATAAAGATTCTATTCTCCTCCAGTCCACTCACCAGCTGAAGCCATGTTTGTTTGTAGGGGTGTGCCTCTCCAACAGAGCAGTAAGCTGCAGCAGAGAGAGCTTCTGGAGTAGATTCATCTGTAGCACAGACTGGCAGCTAATCTGGAGCTGGGCAGAGGCCAAACTGGGCCGATGGGAGTTCTGGAAGCTCGGCCAGCGGAGTTTCTGTGGCCTGGAATACAGGGAAAGTAGGGGGCACAAATGGAGATGTAAGAAGAAGAATGTTGACTGAAAAAAGCAGTTCAGCTCTGTGTCATGCTTTCGCGAACATGTAAATTTAGAAAAGAACATAAAGCCAGGCACAAAGTATTTCTAGTATTATCTCCTCAAGTGATCAGTTTAGAGATTACAGGGAATTATGCACATATCAATCTAGAGATTGTCTAAAAGACTGAAACTCATGCCACCCTGATGTAATTCAACTTGCAGATTCCTGAAGGAACAGAAACAGTCCCCATGGAGACCAAGCAGCATTCCAGAGTATACAGCACCATTACGTAAGGAGAGATGTCTCAGCGTGTCCCCGATATATCCTTTGCTGTCACTTTCTATAGAAAACTCTTTTTTTTTTTTGTTACCTCAGTGTTTGTATTTCTCTTGGACTCAGATTTAGTTATCCTTGGTTTTTCAGGCACCAAGTAACAAAACAATACTACAGGAGCACTGAGAGTATAATACTGTTTGGAAGCAACAGTTTGGATAACATTAGTCCATTCAGATTACCAAAAGTTCCATGAAAAAACTTTTTTCTTGGGAATTGCTTAAAACATAAAAAACAGTTCAGAGTATCCAGATAATGTGGTCTGGAGAAACTGCTGATATATATTTTTTTTAAATAAGGGAAGGAAGCAAGAATAGATATCTGTGTCATAATTTTGTTATGCAGCACTTGTAACAGACCTGCTGGTTCTTGTTAAAGATGCTCCAACACCAGAATCTCTTCTCTCTCTCATCCCCTCCTCTCCCTCGCCTAGTGGGTTTCCTGTGCTATCTTGATCACTTCCATTCTCGGTCTCCTCTAATCGGTTCTGCAGAGGAGATGACGGGCATGGGGAGGCTGAGTCCAATGCCGAATCTGAGTCTCCATCCTCCTCCTCTTCATCCTCCTCCTCCTCCTCCTCACCAGTGACAGCCTCTGACCAGGCATTAACAAAACGCTGCAGGCCGCTGACATGTTGTAGCACTTCCTCCAGTTTGCGCTCATCTCCTTCTTCCTCTTCCACGTCCTCTTCTCTCTCAGTGTAGGGGACATTATCATAAAAACTGAGTCGGCTGTCCACAGAGCCTGAAGAGGCACGACGGTTACGTCTACTTTGTCGCCCTCTGAGGATCACTGAGTTCCCATTATCATTTACATTGTTGTTGCGTGAACTCCCGTCCTGCAGGGCTTTGGGGAAAGTTCCAGGCTTGTGACCTTCTGGTAAATAAAAGAAGATCATGCCCTCCTCTTCCTCCTCCACTTGTTGACCATTGTCTCGAACACTGCAGTTGTTCCTGTGGTTCTGCTCATCAACTGTCATCCCATTACTGGCTTGGCATGGGATAGGTGGGGCAGATTTGGGTGGGGGTGTTTGCTGTCGATCCAAAGCTTGCTGGGGAACACTGAAAGGATCAAAACCCTCTAAATACATTCCTCCTCTCTTACTAGAGCCTGCTGCTGTGCTATGACTGCGAGCACGAGTCACTGGGCTTGGTGTACTCACTGCACTTCCACTACTAGCTTCAGACTGGCTGCTCCCACTACTTCCAGTGCTGCCGTTACTTGTTTGAGTGGAGTAGGATACGGAGCGATTCCGGTTAAGTGTCATAGTCTGAGTGGGATTACGGTGGTGATTGAGGTTCTGGTTGAGATTGATACTGGAGATGTCCACACAGTTGAGCCTTCGCAACTTGTCATCATCCAGACCTTCTTTGATGACAGGACCACTGATTTCTATCTTCCCTCCAGTCGTGCTCCCCTTCTTCTTTCTCTTGGAGGAGGTCCCACTGCGGAGCCGCAGACTCTCCATCCTCTTGAGGAAGCTCTTAGCTCGCGAGCGAGTGCTTTTGCCGCCACCATGATCAAGACCTCCTCCTAGTCCTCCGATCCCTGTTTTCACATCAAAGGTGAACTGTCCGAGTGTCTCCAGAGGTGATGGAGGCAACCCATCAGACAGAGAGTCCTCATTTGCACATCCAGACCCGCCTGTGCCTGAGGATGAACACATGCTTGCTACAGAGTTGGCGCGGGTGGCACCAGCGGGCACAGCTTCATTTGGTAAATGAAGAGTAGCGCCATGGCTTTTGTCCTCTCCTCTTCCTCCACTCCCACTGCTATGGATGGAGCTCACTTCAGGCTGTTCGCTGAGATCAGTTAACACACTCTCTGAACTATTTCCTTCACGGAGGGCAAGCTTGCTTTTCTGTAATGTTTGGTCCTTGGGGAACAGAAGTTGGCCATCATCTGTGTGCAGTGTGGAGAAAACCTCCAGCTCTTCCATACGGGACCAGCGTTTGCTGTCCCTCTGGAAGGTCCAACGTCCACTGATGGCACATGGCTCGTCCTCATCTGAGTCCTCACTCTGGATGAGAGAGAAAGAGGGGATAAGGGAGAGAAAGAAACAGCAAGAAAGGAAGGAAAATAGAGGGGGAGGGAGAAGATCAGTTAGAGAATATTAGGCACTGCTATGTTTTCCATTTCTTATCCAACATCCATCAGCTTCATCCAAGAAACTTTCTGGACTTATACAATTTAAAAATATACCAATATATGATGGTTATGAAGCACTCAAACAATTCCAGAACCTTCTAATGAAGAATACACCTCAGAATTTCTCAGCAGATAATGGAATTTATGTGAGGCAAACATTTTGCATAACATTATCATAAATGGATTTCTTGTGTTGAAGCATATGACTTCATGAAGCAAATCTATTCAGGGTCAGCCAGTAAACATGTCTCAATCACTTCCTGACTTCATAGACAATACATACACAAGACAAAGAAAAAAAGAGGCCATTACTGAGCCACATATTCCACACACCCAACTTCACAAAATACACACACCTGACCTAATTTGGTTAATCTATCTCAGGCCCTGGAAGGAGTTCAGGAAATTCCATTATGACGACCATAGCTCACAATGCAGCCGGCCAGACTGGGTTCATTCCCCCCTACAGTCTTTATCCCCCTGTCCAAATATATGCACACACATTCTCACTGATGCACTGCAACTATCATTTCCTACTTTCCTTATCCATGACAGAGATGTCGAACCTCAACTTTATATCTACACACACAAACTGGGCTGGAAGATTTCACAGGTGACTTACTCCTAGTTCTCAATCATAGTCCAAAACCCACATTACCACAGACCGCAATTTATCCACCCCTTCTTTACATCTGGCTAAAGCTCTACCTATAATGTGATTCCCCTGAAAAACCATGAAAATTTTCTTGTATATCACCAAATGAAAAGTTTAAGAAACAATTGACCGGAGAGGATTTTAAAGCACACATCAGAACTCTTTTACAAATGACTCATGCTAGAAAATCAGCACTTGGAATAAAAAAATTCTGGTCGAAAAATAATCAAATCCACAAAATCTGTGTTCCACTGCTTGTGTGCCAGAGTTCCATTTTTCACTGCTCACATGGGCTCCACATACAGGGTTCATTAATTATATGTTTTGCAGTGGAAACATGATGTAATTTCGCATAGAAATGAACAAAGGGTGTGAACTGTCTCTGCTACACACAGTCCTTTTTATAGGACAGTGACATTTTCGTGAAATTTTCGAATTCCGTGGTGGTCTGTTTCTCAAGTTATGTTGGTTGGAATGTGAGATAATGGTAGTATGCTGTGAATAAAGAGCAGCTGACTGGCCAATAGAGCTTCGACCATTTGTCAACATTCTGGAGATAACTTATCTTCAAACCATCAAACCACCAAAACATTCACTGCAACAATGGGCACTCTGGACGTCACAGCAGCTAGTAGAATGAAAAAGTATAAGAGATACAAGCAACAAATCAGAAAGAACAAGAGACACAGAGATGAAGATTTAGGAGGGAGGGAATGTTAAGACACAAAGAGATCAATGCATTCCTAAGCTGTCTAAGTGTGTGTGTGTGTGTGTGTGTGTGTGTGTGTGTGTGTGTGTGTGTGTGTGTGTGGGGAGTGGGGGGTTGTCTTCCCACACAAAAATGGCAAATAATCTCTTTGACTCTACTTTTCTCTTTTGACTCCTGAAATGAAAGGTGACACAGAAAAGGTCATCCTAATGAATACCACCACACATGGAACAAGGATGTTACTATGTAGCACTTAAGGCTATTAGGGAATTAAAGTTGATTTGTGTGAAAGGGAACAGTTTTTGTCACAAAGTGACACTGTATGTCTGGCTAGACGCTCTAATTTACTTGAAACATGCATGGTCTAAAATTGGGATATTCACAGAATTAGCCTCCTTTCTTTGAAGAGAAAACACACTTTCCAAGAGGACAGTTTCCTTGAAGGAGAAACCTGATGTCAAAGTAGATGTATGTTTTTATGTTATAAAAATGACATAAAACAGATCATATTGCACACATTCAAAGAGCCTTACATGCATGATCACAAAGAAAACATGTTTGGTGGATTGTTCTGTAAGAGCTACTAATTCTTTATGGTGAGCCAGAAGTATGAGGAAGTATTTGAGGAAGATGGGGAGCATGCCTTCAGTAGGGGGAGTTCCTGGTGAATGCAACCCCTTCATTAAGACATTAAAGCTATCCTTCTTCCCCCAGGGTCCTCACGACCCACTTCATACAGAAATAAACCCAACAGGTGCCTTCTCATTAAATAAGATGAGAGAAAACACAGCTTTGCCTTGTGGTCAAGAATGAACTGATGGTTGAGATGAGCAAACACTACTGTAGTTGAAGAGATGTGCAAAGGGGTTCATGAAGAATGGAGTTCATGTGTGTGCATGTGCACTTAGACTTACTCGTTTCCTTTGCGGGGATATCTCAAGTCTCATTAAAGCGCACTTGTTGAGGGTGTTCAGTCTCCTGTAAATAGAAAAACACACAGGTTGAGGTTACATTTTAATCAGGCTTTTTAAAACAATTGAAATAATCTAGCCACTTAATTTAACCAACCTCTCACCATTCTGACATGGGTAAGAGAATGTATGATAGAAGAAAGGAAGAAACAAGATGAAAAAACAGTAAGTAAAGAGGGAGATTGCACCCAGGATGGCTAATGAGCCGCTGAAGGATAATCCCCACATGAGCAGGAAGAGACAGAAAGGGAGAGAGCGAAGAGAATGAAATCTGCTGGAGTGGTGATGAAAACCTGGGGAGGGGACAGAAAGCTTATCCCCCCAGCCACCTGGAGCAAGAGTGGTGGGGTCCACCCTCTGGAGAGCTCTTAGAGCAGATCGTGTAACAATGGAGAGATGAAGGGATGGAAACTGAGGGATAGTTGGGGGCAGTGAAAGGCTAGGAGAAGAGACACTGAGATGATAGCTTCCAGATGTATGAAGGAACACCTGCTGTGGTTTATTACTGAAAGTTGTCATTTGATGAAGGAGTCAACTCCATTAAAGTGCCATTAACTACCTCCTCATATGCTAATTAATATGCTGGTGCTAACAACTATTACTTTATTCAGTTCTTGCTTTTTAGCTACTTCTCCCCATATATTAAGGCAATAAATCAGATGCCAGAACCAAATTCTATTCAAATAATTTCCTTTGTAGTTGTGGATAGACAAAATGTCTTATATCTCTTACAACATGAAGAGCAGGACTGAATATGAAGAGCATTGTATGACCGTAGCAACCTGAAGAGTGATATGTGCTTCTCAGGATGATACAAAAGACTCTAATGAGTGAAGTAAACATCAGCTCCAAAGAGAAGAAAAAAACAAAATAAAAAAGTAGAGGGTATGGACATAGAAAACCAAATTGGGGGAGGAAAAAAAATGCATGGCTCCAAAGTGCTTATCGTGTGATTCTTTCATCTCATCAGCAGCTTTCCAAAGCATGCCTCCTTTTGAAGTCATGCCCTCATGGTTTCATTTGGTCAGGAAACAAGAGATAGTGCATAAACAATGAAGAGGAAGAATACAAAGAATTGTGCATAACATCAGAAGAAAGAGAAAGGTAGACGAAAGGGTCGGTGTAACTTATAAACTCACCTGCAGAGAGCCTCAATAGCATCCCGATCAAGGAAATCATGGTCTCTGGTGACTGAAGAGATATCAATAGGAAACTGGGCATCTAAAGAGAGAGAGAGTGAGTCAGATTAGTGAGGGGGTCTACCTACTACTGATTGGTTCAATGAGTTAAGATAAAACTACTAGTTAAGATACTACCCCATATACCTAAAACACCCACCCACTCAAACACCCACCAAGGCCTTCCGTCCCACCTTCTCCCCCACACAGCCTTGATGAAAAGCTAAAAGAGGAAGTGGAGTCTTAACCGACCAAACAAACACAGCTGCATCTTTCAGAGCCGGCAGGCAGGGGGGATGTGGAGCACAGAGGGACAGAACAGGGGACTGATTGAAGAATGACAATAGGTACTCCACTGCTGCTCAGTGCTCCTGCTTCCTTTTCTCCTTCTCATTCTTTCTCTAAAGTCTACCTCATTAATAGGATAATTCAATTCACAGAGTCACCACATTAGTAATGGTAAAAGGTTAACATAAGGATTATATCAACACAACATTCAGGAACTACTACAGCCTGTTTAGGTATAAGGATGTATGGATGAACACTTTTGTAATTATTTACTGGAATGTCTTGACCCAACCCAAAAAGGGAATCTTGCATCCAAACCCTCAGGGGCAGTGCTGATAAGAAAATGCTATTCAGGGGAGCCCAGCACCTTTAGCCTACTGTACTGCAAGAGGCCTATCAGTCTGCTTATCTTTAGTGGGGCAATAGTCTTGACAGCAGAGACAATAGAGATTGTCCCACGGATACAAGGGAAGGAAAAATGTGTCATGCATCGGCACAAATTCCAAACCATGTGGAGACAGCTTCAAGCAACTAACCGGCAACGCTGTAAAATCCGTTGTGATTGATTGTGGTTTGTAGTTTGCTTCTATGTTGCTGTTTTTGTGTGTATTTAAAGAGTCTCATCACCTTCACAGAAGCACAATGAGCTCTCCATTCAAATAGGAACTTTTCACGGTTTAACAGGAAGGAGCAATGAACTGTTGACAAAAGTAGCTTGTCATCATCCTCTAGTTACATAAGGGCAACTGGTATGCCAACAGTATGTCAGTGTAGCTGTGTAAAGTGTGTGTCTAAAGAATGTTTGATGTATTTTGGTAAGTGCATATTTAAAACTCAAGGGTCAGGCAAAACATTCTTCTTCAACCATTTGTCATTGCATGACTAACTTGGGAGGGTGCAGAAAACCTTTTTTGTGCTTGTTATAACAGACTAAGAAAGACCTTTGGTCGCACAGAGTTACATTATAGTCATAGTATGGTTAATGTTTGGAATATACACTCTGCTGAGGTTTCTTTGGCTTTGCACTGGTGCTATGAAAAACCTTCTTACTCAATGGGAATGTTATGCTATATGAGGTGTGTCACAAGTCTAGATGTTTTTAGTGTTTTGTATGCTTGAGTAAGAATATAGTGGTTTTCAGTTGTCACAACTGAAGAGGTATGTACTCATAATTTGGTGGAATGATTACAACTATCTAACTTGCATGCAAAAGTAAAAATTCAAGAAGATGCATTTCATTAGCTATCTCACATAACTACAGCTATCTAAACATATTTCAGCAAAGGCTAATTTCAGCTTAAAGAACTAAAAATATACATGATTCCCAACACAGTTTAGTCTGTTTAATCTATTTATTTTCTTTTAGTATCTTTTATATTATTACCAACGGTGGGAGAGTGTCTTATGATGGGTCTTTACCTTCATAAAGTTGGGCGTACTGTGGGAACCCCGCTGCCCGGAGCCACGTACAGGCCTCTTTGGCTTCAATCTCTGCAGATGAGAAAAATTGGAACAACACAGATGAGTTGTGAGACATCTCAATCAAATCACAAGAACATGTATAGTAAACAAGCAAAACCAAATAGTCTGTGATAACAACATGACTAATTTACAAATCAACACCTCTCGAGAAAAGCAAATAATCACACTCTCTGATATATCAACTTTTTAATCCTCAGTGCAATATCATTTCTGAATTATAATTCTGGGAGACAAAAGGATGAAGCACAACAACATGCTAGGAGCTTATCAAATGTTAATCCCTTGACCTTATTAGCTATCTCACACTCAGTCACTCTCCTCTCACATGCTTCTAAAGCTAAAGCTCAAAGCATCATTCGTGCAAATTGTGTTAACCCCATAACACGCCAAGTGTGTGTGCTGCTTAAGCTCCTTAGCCAGGTATGGCAGTGGTTTTCACAACGTTTCATGCTTCGAAGATACTAAATTTGTATTTCTTAGATTAAAGTAGATTAAATATTTAAGCATTGAAATGAAAATATGTTTTCACAAATATTAGATTCATGTTTCTCCAATGTCCAACTATGCCTTTATTGGAGTCTTTATGAGCTGAATGTTTCTTTACTGTGTCACATACTCCACCATAACTCCCGTTAAAAGCAAGGTGTGATATTTGGGCTTGTTATGCCAAGTACCAGACTGACTGTTGAGCTTCACTGTGTCAGAGGAGACAATTATCTGCAATAGCCCCTTTAGATGACATATGCCAAATGGTTGCCCACATGCCCCCTCATTTGCTTCATCGCCCCCACTAGCAGCAGTTAGTAGGCTGAAGACAGACAGAAACATGTCTCCAGGCCTTAAAGACCTGACTTTACAAGGTCCTCTTTAATGGAGATGACAGCAAGTACAAATGCAGCACAACCTTAACAAAAACTTGTAAACAAAACCTTTGGAACAAAGCCAGGTAAGGACAACTTGAATGAGGACATATAGAGTGAAAAAAAATGAAATTCTTGCAATTTACAGTACCAGTGAAAATACAATCCATGCAACTGTAGGTGAAGTCTGCCAGGTTAGTAAAATGCTTCCATCTCAAACTCTATATTCTTTGCACTCAAACATTATTGTAATGCCCCCCTTTAAGTTGGGGTGCAACGTTTGGCTGAGCATGACTGAGCTAATAGTAACCACCAGTGAGGACATGCCAAGTGGTTTATTTTATCTTTTAAGCACCAGTCTAGCAGTTCCACCTCATTTCGAAGCTAAATTACACCCAGGGATTGATGCTATTTTAGCACAACCTCAAGAACAGCAGCTTTAAAGGGGAATAGAACTTGCTTCAGAGGAGACTCAAAAAGATACA
>JANJYP010046957.1:0-37803 GCA_024605115.1 Rastrelliger brachysoma | reverse complement strand
TCAAGCAGGGGGTTTTTGAGGCTGCCCATCTGGGAACAGACCCTGGGTGTTAAACACTGAGGAGCTGGAGGAGAGGACTCTGTCAGCTTGGAGGACACAGCACAGCCAGCACAGAGGTCACTGGAGCACATGCGCGCGCGCACACACACACACGCACACACACACACACACACACACACACACACAAATGCACTCATGCATCCATGCATACACACTGTCACTGTTACTCTCTTGTCCATATATAAATACACACACACACACACACACACACACACACACANCAGAATGAGCACTTCAACAGCACTGCTTTGCTCATCTCCCCTCTCCTCCCCTATTCTGTCAAAACTCCAGTGTGGGGTCAGAAAAGCAGCGGTCAGGGGGATAATAGGAAAGCAGCTCAAACAGGGAACTGTTGACACATTATGAGGAAGTAAAGGATCGACACAAGACAGTGACAAAAAAGAGAGGCCGTTACTCATTTACAGCCCTCATCCTTTGAGCACTTATAATTAAATTACCTAAATGACATAGATGTCAGTCTTTGATTGTTTTATATATATGTTAATAACAGAAATCTACAGTTTGTTTTTACTTTAACAAATAATTGTCTATTTGGGTCAAAAACATATCTTTGTTAAAATGATTTTTNTTTTTACTTTAACAAATAATTGTCTATTTGGGTCAAAAACATGATACCTTTGTTAAAATGATTTTAAAAAAAAATCCAGCCCAATAACTGATGTAAGACAAGGTCAAAACTTTCATGCTCTTTGTGTAAAACTGTTCCAGTCTGATACAGCCAAAAGACATTCATTAACTATTTTTAACCATTCGGATTTGCATCGTGTGAACTAGTCAATCAGTATAGCACATAAAATGAACAAATGTAACACCACCAAATTTCAGCAGTAAAAGTGTATCAGTGCTGGAGGCAAAAAGTAATGATTGTGGTAAAACAAAACCACTCCAGTCCAGCACATTTTAAACATCCAAATGCGCCCACACACACATACACACACACACACACACACTTCCTCTACACAAGTGTGAGTTGACTTGTCAGCTTGAGATGGTTTCATCTACCATCCATTACTTTTATGTCCTGCCTTTCACCTAAATGGCCTCTGCATATTCACCATGGGACCCGCTAGTGAGGACACACACACACAAACACACGCACACCGTCAAAGGTTGGCTGAGTTAGATTTACAGCCTGGGACCATCACCTGTGACTTAGCGCCTCTGAAATTAGTCACAAATAGCATATTAGGGCAGCTAATCAGGCACGCCTGAGCACTTGGCTTTCTTTATGTGGTCATAAAGGGGAGAGTATATGGGCGCCCTCAGGCCTTGGGGTGAATGATCGTCCTGACCTCCAGTGAACTAAAAGCCACACACGGCTGGGGAGGGATGGGATGTAGGCAGGGGCACTCCCACAAAAATTTAGTCTTTGATACACAGAAGAAGATGACTGCGCTGCATCAGGAAGTGATTTCCTTTGGTTTTACTGCAGCTCTGTTTAACTCCAAGAAACCACATAACTGAAGTGCACACACAGGGTGGATGACAATTACAGAATTAATGACACATACAATGTGTTTCTTTATTTACTGTTAGATGTAAGATTTATCTTGGTCTAAACCTGATACAGATTGTGGTAATATATAAGGACATATATTACAAGTATAATGTCATATAACGGCTGGTGTGTATTTTACAAAGTCGTATGTGAGGCTTTAAAGAGCTGTTTAAAATAATAAACTAGATAATCCATATCTTTTTGTCTTTAGATTTGTATCACATTAGTATGTCCTATTTTGAGCATGTGACTTGAGTCTCACGATGCCTCCCTGATGAGCGAGTGGACTTTTGTTGGACACGGAAAACTGTGGCACCGGCAAGAAACCTCACACCTTCATAAAATAGTAAAACTATCTCTTGCTCTCTGCCTTAAGTCTGTCGAATGAACAGGAGGAGGTCACGAGGGTTGAGAAATGCATAAAAGAAAAGTTGAAGAGGAGAAGCAGAGAGCTGGAGGGAGTGAGAGGCATGAGCAGAAGAATCGTAGAGGAGGGAAGGAAATCACCCCTGTATCTCTCATACTCTTCATGCTTCACTGGGGGAATAGTATGTTTCCGTATCAGAGTGATTGTTAGACAGTCAGATCCAATATGGTGATTCAGTAACTACTTAAACAGAGCTCAGATATTCTGCCCTTAATTGACTTGGTGTGGCCTCACTAAATCACAGTCTTTATTTAAAATAGCTCTCTGATAAAATGAGTTGCTCTCTCTTTCTCTCTCTCTATTTCTCTCCCCCTCCACTGCCCCCCTTCACTCCCATTTCCCTTCTCCTTTGTGATTTACCATTGAGGAGATGAATTTGAAATTTCAATCATAGAGTTGTTAAATATTGATGGGTCTTCTAAGTCGTTAACGAGGTCTCTGCAAGGACGGGGGAATCAGCCCCTGTGTTCGCTGGCCCCGGCTTTGCCGCTGCGCAGCCATCTACAGGGATCCAGCCAGGTCAAGAGGTCACTGTACCCAACCATAATCTCCTAACTTCTATGAGATCTTTTAATGTCCCGCAAAGGCTATTCTTTTTAACATCAGCTTTTACCGACTCTTATCATACATTACCATATGCAAAAAAAAAAATGTCAAAAAACTTTCTAATTATGCATTATGTAGAGCAGCTTTTATCCACTGTTCGAGATGTGTCAATTATAATGATAGCACTGGTGTGTGATTTGATATGATAATAGAAATCTTTAACTGGGTCTCGGCAGACCTCTTGTGTGTCAGGCGTGATCACCGCTGAAAAGAATAAGTGCCTCCAGGCCACCGCACAGCAAGGCAGCACTCAGACAGTTCAATATGCTACACCATAAAACCAAGATGAGACTTCTTTTATTATTGCTGCTGCCGGAACAAACTCCTACCACCCAATCAAACGTTATGTACTTTGAGATGTGATCATTACATCTTACAAACGATGTCCCACCAAATAAGATTTGTGTGTGTGATGGGGTCACATTAATGGCTTGTTTTCTTGTTGGGTCTGACTTCAGACACCTTAACACTGACTGATAGCATGGGGTCGTAGGTACAGTTGCATTGATCTTAATCTCTCACAGTACATATGTATTTGGTCTTTGAAGACTTTATATCAAAGCCCCTCAGTCTGAAATTAGAGTAACACTGAATCTAATAGAACTGTATACATTTAAACCATCTGTACTACACACAAAAACTTTCAGTGACATGGTTAATTACATTAGATTTTTTTGATTAGNGAAATTAGAGTAACACTGAATCTAATAGAACTGTATACATTTAAACCATCTGTACTACATACAAAAACTTTCAGTGGCATGGTTAATTACATTAGATTTTTTTGATTAATAAGTACACAATAAACTAATTGCAAATCCTTCTTCTGTTGGCTCCTGTCACATCTGTTGATTTCTTTGTATTTGATTATAGCTTGAAAATATATACATATATTTATATCCAACACTAAAGCTGGGAACTGTGAGTGTCGTAGATGTCAATGATGATAATGCAATAAAAAGCATTTTGGGGGTATCTCCACTTTTGCACTTAGCCTCTTGGCAGTGGTTTGATCAAGACGGAATAAGCTTGTGACTTTTCAATTCCAGCTATAATTTGTTTCGATATTACATCTCCTGGATAGGGCAAGTGATGGAATTTTTCCTATCCAAGGCTGAGGCATTGGGGAAGCTGACGATGTCCCATAATAGGTTATCACCAACCATATCTTTTGCAAAATAGAAACCCAACACATGTACATCTGTGGCCTAGTGTCACAGCCTTAAATATACATCAGAAATGCATTAAATTTGCTGATTGCTATTCTTTTTCAACAGCGTGTCAGGCCCCAAATATATTTCTGTTACGTGGCTTGCCGATTACTTTGAATTGCCACTGGTCTCTCTTGACATTGACGGCTTTGAAGAAAGTGACAACATTAAATTTATTTTCTGTGCGCATATACAGTATATTGTCTGTGTGTGTGAGAGAGTATGTGACTGGACGATGTACCAGTGTTTTCTCTTCAATTGTTTACGGTCTATCACCAAGACTGGAGCCCTTTCATATTGTATGTAATTTACTGGAACCACATATAGCAATGCCGGTGCTGCTGAAACACTGATCCGATCTCTAGAGCATGGTTGCTTCTCACAGGAAATGTAGCTGACACAAGGTAAAAGCTCTATTTGATTGTGTTTCCAAGGAATATCCTTGTTGAATCCAGCACCCCGCTGATCCAAAATCCTACCTCTCAATCACCCGCTGTAGTGCGTGTCTCTTCCAAATTTTAGACGAGTGGGATTTCCACACATAGCTGTAGCAAGTTTCTTTCAAGTGTAGCAAATGAATCCCATGGTTTTCAGCTTAGTTTTCACACAGCATAGTCAAAATACGATGATATCTGATCTAATAAAATACATATATATCACAGAATATAATGCATGCAGCATAATTAATGTGAAAGTAGGAAAGAAAAAAAAAGACAAGGAGCACATCAATTTCTACTTGACATATAGCTCTTTTAAGAGGAAGGCCAGTGAAGCTAATTTGGTTTAGAACAACAAACAACCAGGTATCTTTGTATTCTTTTCTGCTGTGAAAGACAGAAAAAGAACTTCATTGAATGAACTGTCTTAATGAGAAGTCCATTTGGACAGAGGCATCAGGCTATTGACCTCTCTTGGGGCTGTGAGGACTGAGCACTTTCACATGTTACTGTCTATAAATTTCAGCCGTCGACACGGCTCCCTATTTCATCAGGGGCCAAGCTGACGTGCCCTTCGGATTGATGTCCCCCTCGCCCATTTGTCTGTTTTACACTCCTTAGTGTCTTTGTGCTCCGCTAGATCTGCACCTCTTTGCCGTGATTGGGTATTGACAACAAATCAAAGGGGATAATATATGGTGATGTTTGCCAGTATCCCAACAAGACAAGATAGTCGTATGGCCGGCCCGGCTGGTTTACATGTGTTCTCTGTGAATGTCAGAGAGACTGCATATCGATTCCCCAGCGGACAAAGAGTCATTCTTCTTCTAGTGGCCAATACCTAGTTTAGTTAAAAGTGTGACAATGAAGAGGACTGGGGGCAGTGAGTTTAGAATTAAGCCGTACTTGACATGCAATGAAAGACCCCCTTCCTTGGAGGGGGGCTCTTCATGACTTAAGTAATAGACTAGGAATGCAGTTATTGCTTAGCCTTCAGAATTCCTTTGCTTGCGAGGTAATGTGTATATCAGAAAAGTTTGTTTTCTGCCCCTCAGGCCTACTCAATAAATGAACATAACAGCAGGTCCTTCTCTCTCTCTCTCTCTTTCTCTCTCTGTCACACACAGTCTCAAACACACACGCTCACCGAGCATCTTTGAAATGGGTTTTGTATTGATTTTTGTAACTACCCTGTTAGATGACGTTGTGCCTTAGCGTGTCATTTCTAGATGGCCCTGCCCCGAGCAGGTCATTGAGGTGCTAACTGTCATTTGGAGGGACAGAAAAGCAATCATAGCTTTTTCATTACTTACTGTTTTCCCTCCCTCCCCCTCCCCGTTTTCACTCTCTTTTTACCCCCAGTCGTGGGATCGCCTGACATATTATGGCTTCTGTGATTTAACTGCACTCTTAAATTAAGTGCTGGAATATCAAGCTGTAGCTTTAGAAAAATAAACTCTGTGTCAAGGGATCAAATACCCTGGAGGTCAAAGTCATGAACTTGTAGTGGCGCACTCATCAATTTCAAACTTGTATGGGCTTGTTCTGTTTTAGGTGTACACAGGAGGAGGAGGTTGTGGCTTGATTATGGTTGTGTCTATGGTGTTTTCATTTCATTTTGCAATCCCTATATAAATCCAGTGCTGTGCAGACTCATAAAATTGAGGAAAATCAACACATGCTTGTAGAAGCAAGTTTTTTCACTGAGATTTGGATTATGTGAAAATGCTAGTAAATACTGTTTGCTCTTGTCTGCCACACAAAATGGTTTAATGTGTTATGTTATGTTTAGGTAACTAACAAATCAACTCAAATGAACACAGCTTCAGTTAAGTTTATGGCAGGGGTTTAGATTGTAGTAATGGCATATTTTGATGAAGCAAGTGCAACTTCAGTTAAGGTTAGGCAACTAAAACAATGTGGTGAGGCTTCTTTGAAGTCTAGAAAACCATAACTACCAGTGTAAATTTAAAAGTAGGAGAGCTCTTAGTGTACTGAGGTCAGAGCCACCCCACCCGACCACATAATTAACTTATCATGCATTTGCTTTTCAAGACGTTGTGCTTATTTTACTACATTTCAGAGAACCACACTCATCCACTGATATGAAACATACACAAAGCACCACATCTTCACAGAGCCTCAGTAGGTGGTCAAGTTATTTGTTATAATTGTTCAGTCTTGACTTCTCTTGTAATTTAGAAATAGCACACCCTTCAAGAATTTATTTGAATTATTTAGACCACTTTTATCACTACTGTCAAAAATCTGTGAACGTGATTGTTAAAAATGAGGACAAAATTAGTACAGTGCGACCCACAGTATACTTTCTATTTTGTATCTTGATCTACAGATGATTCAGGGCTTTTAAGAATTGCTATACACTCTGTGTCCTGTCATGTGAGATTACCAGATTCATGCCAAGGAGTCGTGATACTTTTGGCTTTCAATCATTGATGCTGAGGGGTGCTGTGTATGGGCACCAGCTGCTAGAGAACTGGGCTGATGGAGACAATAGTCAAAGGAGGACGAGATCAAAGACAAATAATGTGTACCAGTTACTTTGAGTGCTGCTGCCGCTGCAGTGCACTGAGGACTCTCGTTTGGTTTTAATCAATGAGCCTGCTCAATGCCGCGGCCTTGCACTGACTCCCGTCTCTTTATAGGGAACTTAATCACCTGGGCCATTTTGAATTCAGTGGAAGAAGGAATGAGGGTGATGTCACTGCTTCCTTGGGTTACAGTAAGAGCTTGGGAAGCAGGCCAGGGGGAAATACTCACAAATGACTAGTATGAGTCTCATTCATTCACGTCAGCAAGAAAGTTCATTTAATTTAAGCATAAACTAAAAAGGACATTCATATTATTTATAAGATGCAGTTTTATGAGAATTTATTGCAAATACATGCACCTCTGGTTATGAATAAATATGTAAGTCAAGCTACTGTGACAAATTCATCAATTCTTTTTTGATTTAGGAACTGAAATGGGAAGCACGAAAGTGGGGTCTATAAAAAAGGAAGCTTACCAACTTCCTGACTTCACTCACTTGCTTCCTGTGCAGGTCACTTTAAGCTCAGTAATGCACTAATAATTACTGCAGAGAAAGCAGCAGTGAGAGTAAAGGATGAGGAACAAAGAGATTAGACCAGTATCCATCTCTCCTCCAACCCCCCCACTCAAAATATTGTTCTTGTTATACGTTAAGTGGGAAAGAGGAATTGCGCTGCCAGATTCATAATGTCATTAACGGTTAGGCATAAGGTTAGCCTTTACATCATATGCTCAATGTGACCCCATTACTCTCCATCAACTCATCCATCCAGACGTCCTGGGGACCTGGGCTGTGGCCCTGTACACCCCCTGTAAGCCTTCCAGAAGCTGGCGAAGCCTGCCTGCTTGCCCACCCGCCCCACCTCTCCACAGGTCCCTCACATACACACACACTCACACACACACATCAAAACCCACACAAAATCTCAATAAACACATGCAAGGGCACACATATTTATATACAAGCTTGAGTATATACATACACATAGAGACATGTAAGTTTATAGAAGGTGCTTGTGCACACTTAAATGGGGAGCGCAAACTCACACACACTCACAAGCACACACAGACAAATATATGAAGACACTCCACTTGTCCACTGTGCCACTGGAAGATTGTGCTCCATTCCACTGAAGGTGTTATGGGCTGTTATCAGCAAGACCATTCCATGGATGGCTGCCCTAATTGAGAATAATGAGGGTCACATTGAACATATGGTCGCTGTTGTGTCCCCTTTCCCCCCTTCTTCTCTCCTTTTCTCACTCTCTCTCTCTCTGTGTCTCTCACTTTGTATGTCTCTCTTTCTCCCTAATTCCCCCAGACAAAAGGTTCAGGCAAACTTTGCCTCAGCCAAGCAAAGATCTGCGTGGCAAGAGCAAAAAGAAAGGACATTGTCAAAGTTGTTCTTTTTTCCCCCTCTGACAAGTTAATGTCCACACAGTCGGTGAGAAGGGCAGTGACCAGCCAATCAGTTGGAGGCAAAATACTAACCCCACTGAGACGAGTCGTGGTGGAAATACTGGCCTAAGCATTGTTCCTTTATCAAGCTCCTTTGTTCTACATGCGAATATGGACATTTGCTCTTCGTTACCAAGGTCCCGTCTGTCATTGAGAGCTAAAGAATAGAAGCGCCAGCATATTTTAACATCATACACTGTACAGAGGGACGGTCACCAGTTTGCTGATAATGATTAAGCTTGCATGTGTATAATAGTTTAAAAAATATTGAATGTTATTTGACCTGGTGTCAAAATGCATTCATTGCATTTTTGTAGTGTATATGAGACAGAGCCGCAGGAAGGACATGATTCAGTGGTGGATTAAATGTGAATGTCAGTCGGAGTCAGGAACTAAGTTTACTGTTCTCAAAGCAGTTATGTGATATGGTTGGATTTCAGAATAAATCTTAGTAGCCTGCCACTATCATGTCATGTCTTTCGTCATTCAATATGTCTGCAGAGGAGATATCTAATGTACACAGTTAAAATCTGCCCAACTTGTGTTGCACGGCTAGATTCATGTCCCGAGCTCTGAGCACTTTATCAACATGGTCTCATGGTGAAATAGAAATCCTGGAGCTGTTCCCGGTAATAACACCGTTGCGACTAGGACGAATTAATCTACTGAGACATCTTTCTTGCTTTCTTTCCACTGGTAAAATTGTCTGCCTTTTCCTCGCTCTAGGAAGAACTCTTCAAGCGCTTCATTAATTGCACAGACACTGTGAAGTTTTACGTTTTTTCCAAGAAGTTGACGAGTCTCCTGTGCTCCCCCAGATCTGTCAGTATTCGGTCAAAATAAAGTTAACAACTGTCAAAACAGCAGACTAGCAAACCAGCATTGCAGAACACAATGAAACAATTAGATTAACATTTGGTAAATGTTAAACAATCGCCTGCTTGTTTATGTGACACACCCCTGTCATCTGCAGGAAGTACCTTTGCGTGAAATACTGTGCGTCTCTGTTTACATGGGAATCTTGCTGATTGGATTTAGATGAGCTAGTAAAGACGCTTTACGAGTCCACCACCAAACTGTGAATTGATTTGCTGGCATCTCAGTTTCTTGTGTAATATCCTTAGGAGGTTGGATTTATGACTATCTGTGACCCAGTTGCATTGTCACTGCGCTGCATAGCCTCTGGATGCAGGCATGTGTCTCCGGTTTCATGTAGAGACAGGTGTAGTCTCGACGTCCGATGATATGTGTAACATATGTGTGTACAATGTAGACATATGCCTTAATGTACTGACATAGTAGAATGTTTAAGTATATAATCCGTGCACTGACATACACGATACGAGCAACATATGTGTGTATGACATAGAAATATACTTTCATGCTCGATGATGGAGGAGATATCACTTACTATATGGTCACACATGACATGAGCAACATATATGTGAGCTGTATAGAAAATCCCAATGTGTCATGTGTTGTAAATTTTCAGAATGTAAATTGTTTGTGTAGAATTACATCTTTTTGCAGATATTGATGTGAATCTCTTTCGATAGCTGACATGTTGAAGTTTTTACTAATTTTTTTCTCCAGCATAATCAACAAACGTCTATAAAATACTGCTTTGCCTATACTTTGTATAGACACACAGTGTATATACTCTTTTTCTTTCCTGTTGTTTTCCTCATAAATTCATTACAATGGAGGACTATCCACCACAAATACAAACAAAGCCTTTATGTCATAAGAAAAATGTGTACACTCAATCCATAAAATATTGCTACTCTACATTAGGGCTGTATTGAAAAAATTCTGTCTTCATTTGTTTGACCGTTGAAATATAAATGTCCATACAGGCCCCCCGACCACCGCAGGAGCCAGCCGTTGACATTTCTCCACTTTGAAAACACAATGAAATCTGAATATTGCCTCGACTGAGCGGATGCCCGTAGGGAAATAATCCGGGGTCTCTGAATAGTCCCTAATTGAATTGTCTTTTACTAAATAGAGTTTGCTCTAATGCATACTCTCATCGGAGAATATGACAGCCGGTGATGCTTCTCATATCTGCCTAAAAGAGCCCCCAGATCCAAGGACCTATTAACTGTATTACCCAAACCAATATCCCTGCCTAAACCCATTACCCTGAACCCATTGTGTATTTTTGTCACTACATCTTTGCTCAAAATCCGAATCAGCCCGTGATGGATGCTTAACAAGACTACACTTTTATCACATATTCTGCTGACCTTCAACAAATTGCTTTGCAAGTTTGCTTCCAAGATTAATGTGACAGAACTGCTTTCTTTAACGCAGGACTCAGGGTGCAGAGGGGGGCCGTGTAGGCCCACTGTTTTAGTTTCTCCACGCTCGTAGGCCCTAACCTTCATATGAACCCACACCATCCATCAGTTCCTGTTTCTGTGAGGTAGAATGTTCATTTCAGTCATGTGCTTATAGTGCTGCAACTGGAAAATCGTAAAGATAGTTTGGTCAATTAGCCGAAGTTGAAAATAAACAAATGTCCACCTACTCCCTGAAGAAGAATGGACGTTTTCCAGGCAGGGCTTGACAAGGAACAGGTTAAATACCTGTGTTGTTGTTTCTGGATAAGGCATGACGCTTGTAAAAAGTTCATAGAAATGATAAATCTTCGATCCCCCTAGCCCCCCTCCCATAGCCCCGCTCCACCCTCACATGTGCCAAACTCTCTCCAAAGGTGTAAATCACTGCAAAACCCCCAACAATATGCAGCAAAACATAACGTATTGCAATTTCATACCAAAGAAAACGCCACTGTTTCAGTAGACAGGAGGCTCATCTCAACTTGATTAGTTTGAATCATAGTGTCTATGTTGTCTGTGTTACTGAAGTTACACAGCTGAGTCAAAGAGCAAGCCAAATATTCCCTTTCACTACTTAATACTGGCTTAGCAGCAGACCTTTGATTGTGTTTTTCTTTGGGACATGGCATACTATATAGAACTGGCTGCAGACATGGGAAATACTGTACTGCACCTTTTTTCATCATGAGAAAAAAAAACATACACTGCAATATATTAGTGAACAGTACTATCATATACAATCTATTTTTTTCCATTTTTAAAAATAGCCAGCATGGGTTTTATGGTGTCATTACAGCAGTATAGACAATACCCCTTAGTCCAAATCCAGCAGGTTTATTGCAGAAACTGCATTCCATAAGTATCTCCTCCTTAGTTAGCTTTGGAGAGCTTTCCTTCATTTTATCAGTGAGGACCTGTGTCTTATCATGACTAATGCTGGAAATTCCTCCCTGAGATAAGTAAAGGAGCTTAGGATTACCCTCTTGACTGAACATTGGAAAAGAGAGAGAGAGAGTGAGAGAGAGATGGAGAAGCACAGCATGTTTGTCTGTGTGTGCGCGCGTGTGTGTGTATGCACAAGGGAGGGAAAGAGAGTGTGTCTGAAGACGAGAGAGGAAAAGAACTGAGGAGGGGGTTCAGCTGGCTCTTCTGTATATTTTCTCAGTCGTGAGGCAACCTCACCATTAGTGTCAGACCCTCAGATTATCCAACCAACGGAACAGGGATAAGTGGATTGATGAGGTGCTTCCATAGTCCCCGGCTGCTACAATGGAAACGGGCCCTATACTCCTGAAGCAGCTATTTTCCTCAAGGAAGGGCAAAAATAATGAGCTACTTAACCAGACCGTTCACTGCATTTCTGTCATATTACAGCTGGCTTGTTTGTTTATCCCAGACAGATCTATATTTCACTTTTTTAATTGAATTACTTTGATACAGACTAAAAGCCCTCAGCCTAATAACATGCCAATTACAATGAAGACCTACTTAGAATAAATATGAATATAATTCAGCAATTTATTGCTCCAAATACAGGGAGGGCCTGGCTCCCTTGACACCCATTGATTAATAATTGGTGCTGCAGTCTTAAAGGGCAATTAAGGAGAGCAATTTCAGATCTTCACTTAGAAGTTAAAATGCCATTTGTCAGAGAAAGCGGGTACTCCTTACCTCTCTAGCTCTAGATCAACAGCTAAATCAAATAGATATTCTCTGACATAATGTATGCCCACGTTTAAGACATTGGACATTATGATTTTTGAATTGATAGACCAGCATAGTCTGGTGGAAATGTTTGTGGTGTGCTCTGTGATTACCTTGTGGCAATCTATTTTGAGCACTCTGCTTGATGATGCCTACACATTTGCATTTCTTTGTCATTTGCATGGATATGTTCTCCAAATCCATACAGTAATGAATCCTCACATTCTCAATTTATTAATGGAGCCGGGCTTTGCAGCTTGTCCAAATCTAGTAACATATGTTCTCTAAATATGCATTGATTTATTTTAGTCTTAGATAAATTATTCTCAAAAAGCAAAGTGTGTGCATTGGCTACTTAAGTAATGACCTGTCTACAGCAAACTGTTTACTCACTGGCTACTCATAAACATAACATAGAGGTAACCATATGGACAGACTGCCGTAACTCTATTAGATGTATTGAATTTGTGCTTGCTCCAGCAATACAGGATTTTTATTTAACGTGATATTTTAAGATGTATCATAACAGCTAATCCTCATTTGTCACTTTAGATCTAAAAATCTTAGCATGGTTACAATTAATGCTGTTGAATAAAGGCTATAAAGTAGTGTGGTTGTATACCTGTACTGTATGAATAGACAGGTTAATAATAAGTCTGTTACCAATTAAGTCATAGATCTTATGTTCCATTCTAAATCAGGGACTTGTTATAAAGCAACAGTACTATGTTCTTAGTCCTGGAAACATCTGTTTTAACACACAACCACTATACAGACTATGTTCTTCTTCAATGCTTTGTTTTTATATTAAACACAATAGTTCATTATTTATTTCTAATTGATGATAAATTCATGTTTTATATGAAACATTCTATTCTAAATGAAGGAAAAGAACACATTTATATATTACTCCATAGCTGACAGTGGATATATTGGCAAAGACTTAGAAAATTTATGTCTTATAAATAAAATTCAACCATTTGGATAAATACGGTCTGCTGCCTTACACAGTGAGCATTATAAATACAGGAGTTAATCATTTTTCCGCTGCAGTCTGGAGTTTGTTTAAGGCTCGCCCCATTCACAGCATGTTAAAGATAGCAGCAATAACACTTTTATTGGCTCTCAACAGTTAACAGCTCCCTTGTCCTCGAGCCACGGAGGATGAAGGAGACGAACTGTGCAAAAACTACCAAAGTGCATATAAAAGTTAACCACTTACCTTCTATAAATAGTAAACTTCTCCTGCTTTTTTCACACCGGTAGTGAACTTGGAAACCTCTCAAGGTAATTTATTCTACAAGAGCAAAATAAACAGCTCTGCAAGTTCCATTTTGTCTTAAAAAAAAAAAAAAAAAAGCTTATAGCAGAGACATTGGCCTTCATTATACGACTCAAGTGTAGGGTTCGCGACCACGTGATTGATCTAATCAGAGAAAGGGGATTCATGGTAAACAGTGGAGATTTTAAATGATTGCTTATATCACTGGTGAAAATGACCTTTATAAATAAATGAAACTGATATCCCCTAACATTTTAAAATGCAAAATTGTGAAAAACACAACTGGAACTTTCATTATTTATTCATTAATTGCTCCCAGGGTTAAATTGGAGCTCAACATAAGATCACATTGTACACTACTTACAAAAACTCTGCATTTAAAGAATTTTAGCTTTGCAAATTGCCTCAAACTTTATTGTTTCAGAATATAAATATATTGTCTTATATAGGATCAATTGCACAATGGTGCCAAAAAGAATGGACAGTGATAATAGTAGCTAGTGTAAGTTATTTGTAATGCTGATTTACACTATCAAGTTTCAAGGCCTCTGATGTCTGAACATGACCGATGTGAATACTAGACCCATTTTCATTCCTGGAGCGTCAAATACTAAAGCTTCATCATGAACCTCAGCCTCTGATACTACAGCACAAAGCACCGTTTAGTGTCTATATGAGATGCACCGGGCATTCAGCTAACTCAGGCTGTCCATTCACTCCAACATTAACCCAACCACAGTGCAATAATAAGTTGCAATCATCAGTCAGTGGGTGGACCAGAAGACACACTGTCTAGAAATATTTTCTGTGTCTTTGATAATTTAGCAGTAATGATGTGGATGGGTTTTCATTGCAGTTAAGATACACTAAAGGGTGCTGTGTGCATTGCTATCAGATGCCAAATGACATGACAAAGTGTTTGCTTTAAATATCCTACAACCTTGTTTTGTTGAAACGTGATGATCAGTCTAAATATTATTATTGACTGTAGGTTTTATAGTAAAATTATAAAACCTGCTAGAACATACACGACATAGGCCTAGATACCTTAACACTTTCCTTTCCCCAGTCCCAGGAGCAGTAAATGGATCTCTCTCCTTGTTCGTCTGACCTTGTGTTTTGACCCAGTAGGCTCGGCTGTTAAACCCAGCACCTATTGAATATCACACAAGTCCTTAACAACCTTCCCAAGGCTCTGATAGGAGAATTATCATGCACATAACCATAATTCTGATTCCATCATTTGGAGCACTGTTGTGGTTTAGCAGGTGGGAGTGAGATGTTTGACCTTGTTTAAACCCATAAATCTAATCTCATCATCCATCATCCAGTCAATTATTTGTCATTTGTGTTGTGATCAACTGCTTCAGGGGATGAGTTGTGTCCCCGCTTTCCTAACAGTCAATCTCAGCTTTCTCTGTTGGGACTTAGTTGTTGCCCTCAGCTCAGTCAATGTGCTGTCATTAGATACACTCTTTGTCCTACTAGAGAAGTGGTCAGTGCTGCCATAATCCAGGAGAAACTCAAAATAAAACATTGTTTTATTGTAGGTCAAAGAGCCTTTCTATGGCTAGATGTTTTAGTATTTTATCAGTCAACTTTGGAGTCTGCATAATACTGACTGTGATAACAATGAACCAGAAGTAGATATATAATATATAATTCCATTTCCAGTTATGCTCTGCCTATGAGTTTTAAGCATGTCTTCCAAGAGAAATTCTTCCTCAAATGATTAAATCTTCCTTTTTATTTATTAATAGACAAACTTTAAATATATATCAGAATCACTCTCTTGTGGGATTTATACCAACCCAGAATTGTTCAGGTTTTCATCTTTACATAAACTTTTTGTCTCCAGACCCAGAATGATTTTCTGACATTTCAGTGAAGGGCTTTAGCCCAGGCGTTTGAAGGGCGATGGGAAACAAGGCATTAAGGAGGGAATACAAACTGAATTGTCCTAATGCTCAGGTGTAAGATAGGGTAAGTTATACAAATGCTGAAGTTGAGTTCGGTTTTCCTCTTTAATTCCTCCTTTATCTTTGTTCTGCCCCGACTGCCTCTCAGCTTCCAGTCTGTCACAGTGAAGGGGCATAATGGGCCTGAGAAGATCAACCCATCTAAAGAGGGATTTGGAACCTTTCACCTCAGAGAAATCCAGGCTGGGGGAAGCTCTAGGGTTCATAAATGTGCAGAGGAGCACATTTTCAAGAAGTGTTAATACCCCTACCTGCTCTTGTCTTGGAAAATCTCATGAAAATGTAAAGGAGAGCGATAGATTCAGTTTTCGTTTGGAATTTGAAAGTATATCTGATTCAAATGAAATTAACTAGTACAGCCAATAATATGCAGTATGCAGACTCAACAATAAGTCTAGTTTGAATCCTTGGATAATGTTGCATGGCCTCTTATTAGATTACTTTAAACAAGCGTTTTATTGAATATTTTGCCAATCTAATCAGATCGGCCAAGATAAACTTCTTTAGAACAGAATTGGACTCCTCTTTTTCAGTGCAGCAAAATCCATAAAGCCGATAGACAACCTAAAGGCATGAAAGCCTTTAAAAACATTACCAGAATCAGATTGTTGCCGAGAACCTACATGGTGAATGATGTTATGTTATGAAGGATTGATCAGTGTGTTGCTTGAAATAATTAGCAATAATTTTTGCATGCATGTTTGTTTGTGTGTGTGTGTATGTGTGTATGTGCGTGCCATTCTATCTGCCTTGCATAGATCTATTTACCTCTTCTTATTTGCCTCATGGTGTTTGATTAAAAGTCTGTAAACACAAATCACTACTGAGGCACTACCAGACAGATGATATTCACTGTGTATCTCTTGTAGCGTCTTGAATTATTTCCAGAGTACAGAAAGAATTATTTTATTTTATATGATTCTTTTCATTGGTACAGTTTGACTAACCTTACTATTCCCTTAATCATTTCCTGTTTAGTACATGCAAGTGTGAGGACAGCATGTGGCTTCACACAACCACTGCTGTAGATAAAGGGTAAATATGCACCATGTACTCATTAATTGAGCAAAACCTTGCTGTGCTTTAGGATTTCATCCACAGAGAAATTTCAGAATCTACAAAACCATACTCTTATGGGAATAGCACCCTAGATATACAGAGGGTATATTTTTTCCTGTGTTTATTTGATTAAAGCAGAAGAAGCCATGATACTGACAATCATTAATCACCATATACTAATTACCAGAGAAGGTCCTTTCATGTTCAGCTCAAACATGTTTGAAAATGAACTCCCTTGTCATTTGCTAGGATTTTCAAGGCAAGGGACAAACAAACACTAATAAGGTCTGTCCCTTTCAAAGAGGACTAGCCATGTAAAGACACTCCACCGCTCCCCACTAGGTGAAAGGGCCATTTGGTAATATTGAGTTGTATATATTAAGAGTGAATATGCCTAATTATTAGGTTGCCATATTCTCAGGCAACATGCTTTTCATAATTATTAACATGGTGTGAACTGAAAGGCAGAAATGTATACAATTCTGCGACAAAATCATGTTTTTGGCAACTAGTATAATCTTGTTAGAGGTAACATAACTGATATGCTTCGACTGTCAGTAGTGAGTGGTACATATATACCTGAATAAATCTGATCTTCCTCAGCCCGATGCAATTGGCTCAGCAAATGCATTTATGAAATAAGCCCTGATTTGTTGGCTGCATTTGGCAGATAGCCAAAGGCAACAAAGCAACATAAGCAAAGGTCGTAATGTTGTTTACCGAGACTCAATCAAATAAGAAATGACAAACCACACTGTCTGATTCTAAAAATTACACTGAGCATTACTGTTAAATTGTCTTTATTGTTTGTTGGAGTTCCTTCTTTGTGGTTGGGACAATTTTTTTGCACTAGGGACAAGAGGGGCCAGAAAAGTGGTTGTTGATTGCCTAAAGCGTCTTTTTTTTTTTGTTTTTTTTGTTTTTGCTGCTGTTGATAATTTAAGCCAGTTGTGGAAAATGTTGCTGGATGATACGCTAATAGTGGTAAATATACAATATAAAACTAGCACTTTATTTATAAAAATATTCACAAAGAATTTTAGGTTCATTTTGCCACATGAGTCACTTCCCTTTGAGCATTGTGAAAACATCTTTTGTTTTTGAAAAGCTAACCGAGTTATGAGATACAACGTGAAGAACATGAGATTTAGTCCTGGTGCTAACACAGTATCAGCCAAGCTTTGGTGCAAGCAACAATAGTGGGGCATCCACAATATCAAATTTTAGAATCAGGACTTTATGAGCAAAGCTTTCGCTGGACAAGAGGACCTCAGGGCCTTATAGCCTGAAGAAAGGCAATTACTTGTATAGGCGTTATTGTGTGATGGATCCTATTTGTTGGTGACCTCAGAAACATGCAGTACAATACACAACATCTGTGGAAGACACTTGTGAATTTTATGAAGTCAGTGTGCAGTTTAGAATATATATAAATGAAACAATGGGCAGAAAATGTGGTGTAATGCTCTATAAGTCGTGCAGTATGCCAATACCGAGGTAATTAGACATCATGAAAACACGCTTTGCTGGGCATCTTGATTGATCAGTGTGGATTTTACTCCGTTGAACATGTAAATATCACATACACCAGTAGGAGCATTTCAACCTGTCATTGGTTAATTTTCAATATAGCAAAAGACTGAATTATTGCTTGAAAAAAAATCCAGATCATACTGTATGGGATTTAGTTTTATTAGACCTTTACAGCCTTTAATTAAAAATAGCATTTTGGACAATTAAATAATCAAAAGGGTGAACACGAATACACAGGAGGTCATTTATGATCCGTGATATGGAGATATCAAATGGCCCAGGAAATCAATAGCCACATTTGTTTAATAAAATCTCAGGAAGTTCAAGGTGGAGACACAGAGCAGATGGAGGCAATAAGAAAACCGAACAGCTGAAACAAACGAGAGACATCTTGCCAGAGTGCTGCCGTCACTTTTCAACACGTTGGATCCGGCAAGACAAGGGCAGCCCCACAGGGGGGCCTAATGCTCACTCCTCTCTTGAACCTTTCATTTCTCTTCATCACAAAGCAGAGGTTGAACACTGGTTTCTGTCATGCAGATGGCTGTTTATTCTACTGTAGCACGCTTTCTAGTAGTTAGCAGCTAAATGTAAGGATCCAAATGAATACTAAAGAGTTTCAGGGTATAATAAAATATTGTTATCCTTCCTTTGCCAAATGAGCTACCAGAACAACTATTTTTTGTAATTTTTTTAAAATAGATTTGACATTTAATTAATTAAACGTTTTTAATTAAACACTGAGGATTTACAACACACACACATACCACACACTCTATGGTTGCAAGATAAATATATCCAGTCATAAAATCTAAATAATACCCTATGTAAGACAATAATTCAGCTACATGCTGTTTGGATATTTCTGCTGGAGCAGACAAGTACATCCTTCACACCGCCACATGTTTTACACCACCTTTCACCCTGACAAAGTCCATCCACTCTCAACCAGGGCCATCTCTGTCATTGTACAGTATATGTAATATGTCCCAACAGAGCACCTGGGGAAGTGGCCATGCTAACACCTGGGACACACGCACACACATACACACACAGATTCTCCTATCAGCTCCTGAGGCCCTGCTGGATAGATAGAATACCACCCTGTGGAGCTGCTCCGACACCACCTGGGTCCCCTCTCTCTCCCCCTCACACACACTCTCTCTCTCTTCCTGTACCATCCCTCTGCAACATGGTAGTGTCACTGCCAATCAGGCCTTCCTGTCACTGCACTGCGGTGCACGTGTATGTAAGGCAATTGCACTGCCTCACCCCTGGAGTGGACACGGAGAGGCAGAGAGTGATGGAGGCTGCCACCTAACAGCCTCTAATAGCACCTGACACAGCGTTACACACAGCTACGAGCTCTGTGCCGCCCAGCTGAGTTTGGGTTAGGACAGGCGAGGCAGGGGTGGGGGTGTGTGGGCGTGGTGGTGGCAGGGATGGGGATGGGGGTTTGTGCTTGAGGAAAGACGGCTTTGAATATGAGACTGGTCGATGTCAGTGTCTCATCCCTGATATTAATGCAGTTTCATCACTCTCCATCAATTTTATTTGAAAATACAGTGGCATAAAAAAGGAAATAAAATAAAAATTTCACAAGCTGTAACATGACAGCATTTTCCCCACATTTAGGCGTTCTTTACACCTCTCCCCACCGGTGGTGTTTATACAGTTTCAATGATACCCAATTCTTTCTTTAATTCCACTAGATGTTGTGTGTCCTTTACTCTTGCTGCAAATCCACATTAGAGGATTAACCCTAATCCAACTCTAACCCTAACCCAAATAATTCATCTCATCCTGTACGACTTTTTCTAACATATTCAAACTTTCTTTTTTTTCCCCCCTCTCCTCCTGCTCCTCAGGAAGGAACCGTTCGTCCTGTACACTTCAAACGGGGGAGGGTGCTGGGCTTAAGTGAAGATGATCCACACTGCCTATCTTTCTATGCCAACTGACACTGCTGGTGACCCCCGAGCAGATGTTCCTTGTAATAATCTGCAGTTGAGAGAGGCATGCACGCCAGGTGGAGAACCCGGGGTCCACTCCCAAACGATTTTCCCCTTATAAAACAAAAGGAGCTTTGAGGTATCGGCTTTCAGGGACACAAAGATCGGGGTGTAAGGGCCTGCAGAGGGGAGTACTTTTAATACAATTAGAGGTCTTTAGAGACAGGCAGCAGGGCCGGGCAGGCAAACAGGGCACTGGCTGACTGACCGACTGCCTGGCTGACTTGGCAAGACAAAGACAAGGATGTTTAGATGGACGCAAACAGGCTTTTAAAATGACACGAGGTGTACTGTCGCAGCGGGTGTTGAGGTAAGAGGAAATAAAGAGGCGGAAATGGGAGAGCTGTTGGAAGATATGCCATAATATCTGTAAAACTATCTGGATCTGGTTTTAGTTTGGGAGAGTGAGGTGGGGTTGGGGGTTGGATGAGGCAGAGAGAGAGAGAGCAAGCGAGCGAGAGAGGGAGAGAGAGTCAGTAAGTCAAAGTCAGGAGAGAGAGGCTAAGGGACTGGAGCCGCCAGAGCCAAAGTCCCCTAAGCAAGGGCACAGCTCCTGTTACCGCCTGCTAATGGAGTGGGGCTATTTCAGTAGCATTGATTGACTGCTTTCTTCCTCTGAGCGAGCAACTTTCTCATATCTGGGGGAAAATGGATCATAAGCACCCCGGCAGACGAGAGCAGGCTGGTGGAGAGGATGATGTTGGTGGCACGAACACCCCTCTGTCTTCTCCCTCTCCCTGTCTGTGTGACTGTCTGGTAGCTCAGTGGTGGAGGTGGGGGGTTGGAGGGGTGCTGTGTTGTGTGTGGGGGGGTTTGGAGGTATAGGAAAGCTGTGGTGTGAAATTCCTCCTGAAACCTTTAGGGGGTGCAGTCATTCCACCTTGAAACCGAAACAAGCCCCCCTCTGCTTTGTCATAACTGTCAAACGCAAATCCTTCCCGGTTGATTGTTTTCATTGTGGGGAGAAGGGGTAAGGCTGCTAACTTTGACAGATTTCCTGAATAAGAAATGGGACAGGATATGAGAATTTATCTGACAGGTATACACGGCTGATTTGATACCAGTGTGGAGCTGGATTATCAGGTCACAGCCAGTTTTGGTACCGAATTAATGATGGGTACTAATTAATTTGACAGGGTGGGATGAGCAAGGGCAACATCACACAGTATTTTTGCTGCTGATGATGAAAGGATGGCCTCTGACTTGATTGTAGTTTCCCTCAAAATGAACAAGTAGCTGACATTCATAATTTGTGTTGTGCTAAAACAAGTCTATCCTCAGTTTTCTTTGAAGCTTATAAACCAAATTTAAATCCCCTATGTTGACAAAAAAAATTGTGTCCAAATAAAACATCACATTTTAAAAGGTGGTGTTGTTTAATTTTAAATATATTCCAGTTCTTTAAAAAAAAAATCAAAATCAAATTTTAAATTGGTCATCACACAAAAATAAACACACAAAGCCCCAGCGTTCACTACTGTCTTTAAACATCTGCTGATCTGCTTTCATTGGCTTTCCCAGCCTGAGGCGTGTAACTAAATGTGTGTGCACATGTGTGCGTATGTGTCTGTGTGCATGCGCAGAGATCTGCGGTGAATGCCTAATTATCTGATTATATATGTTTATTCTAATTCATCCCTCTGGAGGACTGTGCGAGGCACGGAGAAACCAAGCACCAGACACAGCAGCTATAAGTGGCACAAGGAACTCCCCTCACCTCTCAACTCACTGTTTAGTTCTGCACATAACATCCGTTCGCTCACTCATAATCTGTCATCTAAGTCATAATACGTGTATCTATTTCATTTGCAAAACCACTATCTTTAGACAATTTGATCCTCCACGATACAGATTATAGAAGTTAAAGATGCTTTTTGTTATACAATAAGCAAATATGAGACATTTAGCATAATAAATAAAATGTAGCATGTGTTTAACAAATTGAATTTATTATATATATTTAAGGTTTTATGCTGATGGTTCCAAAAAATATTCTTGCTATTGCATTAAATTCAGGCATATAGTAATTAATGTATTTATGAAATTCTGTTATATAGCTGCCGAATTGAACACACTGTCATGAGTTTTTTATTTTGGGCAAAATTAATTCAAGCATTCAAATACAGAGGAAAAAAGGAAATGTGATTAAGTTTCAACAATAAGAAGTGGAGAGCAGGAAAAATAAACTCTCAAAAGAAACCAGACTGCATCTGGTGGACTATATAAAAATGTGAGTGAAAAGCCATCAAAAACATTTCCCTGAAGTTGAAATTGTATTTTTATAAGCTCAGACAACCACAGCAAATAGCTGTGGTGATTTTGATAAACCAGTTAGCAAGTGTGGATCAAGCCGTTAAAGATTTCAAAGGTGTGGCTTTGAATTCGGGCCTTTACCCCTTCAGAAAACTTTCGTCTATATTTTACCCTTCACTTTTTCTTTTTTGTGACTATTAGGCATTAATGTTTTTTTCAAACTATACATTTCTGTTTGAGTGGCTGTGGCTTTTAAATATGGGCCCCCTCTGAATATGCGGTGTTCTTATCCAGCACATTTGAGAGGGACGTGCTTAATAGGCTTCAACTACTATTGCCTTTGATCAAGTTTAAAGAGGAGCAAAAAGGGCTCTGTAGCTAATGCTGATCCCCATGGCTTTCTTCACACCCTGTGTGCTCTCTCTCCTGTACATGCATGCACAGACACACACAGACAGACAGACAGACACACACACACACACCCACACACACACACACACACATACACACACATGCAACCCACCCCATCCCTCGCACAGGAGCACTCTCTCCCACATACATATAACCCCACCAACTGAGAGGCTACAAATAGCTAACCAAGGTGACTCTATCGATCTCAAAACAACAGCGAGAGAGAGAGAGAGAGAGAGAGACTGTGAAAGAGGGAGAGAAAAGTATATTTCTAAATAGACAGTTATGACACTCAGTGGGTTAAGATTTTTGTTTTCTGCTAATCACTTTTGTTAAATAAAGTCCTGTAATAAAACAGATTTTTGGTCTCTGCCTCTGTGATCAAGACATGCGTCCTCTAGCCTGTAGATCGTTGACATGTTGTCTTTAGCGAGGCTGATAAAAGCATTTGACACTTTTGTTTCACACCATTGTAGTATTATTGTATTGTGCTATACCAGTATTAAGGCACGACCAATTTACATTACATGCAGTAAATTAGTTAAACAAAAAGAAACAATTTTAATATAAATTGTATTTTTGTTTTTGTGTTATTTCTTCCTGTTTACATTAAGTTGATCACAAATATTTTGCCAGACAATGAATCCTGCAGGTCTTTAGTTTATCTCTTCACTCATGTTTCACTGAGTTTAATGCACAATCAACATTATAAATAAAGCACTGTCCACCCTGACTAAAAGGCCATTTTGTCAATTTAAGTCCACATTATACACAACCCATAGAGAAAAATACAAGACAAGATGCTCATCTCAGAGTAAATCAATGGTAACCTGCTCTTCCCTGGACATACTTTAGTTTAGGTCAGCACTTGATTCTTCAAACATGTAAATTGATTGTCTGTCGGACATTGAAAATTGCTTTAATGGTCTTCTTTACAAACATGATTTGTATTGATTGCATTAGATTTTGAATTGCACCCAAGCAAAAATACTTTACTTGAATTTTTTTTGTGTCTGAAAACCACAGATTGCAGGGGATGTTCACCAATATTGTACAGTGTGTGCCTTTTATTTAACATTGTATTTGCTTATATGGTTAGGTAGAGATATTCAAATCTTTAAAAGTTTTGTAATTTGAAGTTATAGCTATGCCTATTAAAGCTACATATAATCTTTAAAATACAGATTTTCTTTTAAATGCAGTTGATAAATTGTGTTTGCAAATATTAGATTTGGGCTTTATTAAAGTAAAGTTAAAGTGATTATTTTTTTTATATTTTTACTTGGATCACTTGTTTTTGTATATTTATCAAAACACATGAAACAGCTTTACTCATATAATCAGTAATGTCTCCACCATCTTTGTAAACTTCAGAGAAACCTATAAATGTAATGTTTATTAATTATTTCATTTGAATATCAGCTGTATTTATTTCTTGCACATTTAATCCCAACAACAAATTGAGGTTTTTTCATTCAGGAAAAAAATATTTTGTGTCTTATCTGAAGTCCTTGAAAATCAAAATTCCTTTTCAAAAGTCAAGTGAAAATAAAAAAAAAGATGAGTTTTACCGCGCTAGAAAGTCATGGTCTGTGTCATGTGTTTGTTCTCCTCATAGTCTTTTAGCTCTTTCCTCTCCTTTACTGTTCTATTTAAACTGCTTTGCTCTACTGTACTTGCTTGATCTTCTCTGCCCAGTTGTGTGCTACTCCACTCTGAGTCATTCACTGAGATGGAAACTGAGGACGCGAGGCACGATAGAAAGAGAGAGCGAGTGACGGGGTAAGTGGGAGAAGGAGAAGAGACATGAGGGGGGGTGGGGGGGGTCTCCAGGGGAAGTGAATGGTTGGAATGCGCGTTGAGGCTCAGTGAATGAGCTGCACACTGGGCTGGGGGCTACTGGAGGTATTGTGTCGAGGCAGCAGGGGTCGCAGTGGCTGTGACTGACACCAAAACAACATTTCATGGCAGACGACACTGGTTAAGGCCGTAGCCGGGCTTCTGCTTGCCAACCACACCTTGAGTATCAACAATCATTTCTGTTATGGTGAATTCTGTGTGATATGCCCTGGTGTTTTTTCCTCTTTTTTTCCCTTTAACACACTTAATTACAAGTAACAAGTAAGACTAAACACTTAATTTAGAGGGAATGTTCTACTTCATTCCTTAGAACTTAATCATAAGTCTGTTTGTACTGTGATACTCACCTTTATTAATTTTCACACCAGGCATTAACAAAAAGAATAGTGTGAAAGTGAACTACATGTTCCTAAGCAGCAGCCACGGGGTAACGCTGTAGAAGTAAGGGGGCCACTGAAAACTACAGCCAGTTTTCACTGCTTCCTATCCACTTATCAATTCCCTTTAATAGTGAGCTAGCTGGCTGATAGTATAATTAGGCTGCTAACATCTCTTTTAGGAGTCTATTGAGCATTCTAATTAGCTGCAGATTAATGGGCAACAGAGGCTCAGCTCCACACAACCAACACCAGCGACCCACTGTTACCTTCAGCTGTGCACCGCCCAGGGGCGAGGAAGAGAGGTGAAGTGGGGGTTGCAGTAAGGGAGTGAATGTGTGTGTGTGTGTGTGTGTGTTGAGACTGTGACTATGTGTGCATGTGTATTTGGGGGTTGATGGTGAGCATGATGTGTGTTTTTTTTTTGATGATGTTTAAATAGTTGGCACTGAGAAAGAAAGGGTTTGAGGGCCTGTGTTTGAGGTGTAGAAAGTGGGGTTAGGTCAAGGATTGTGTGTGTGTGTGTGTGTGTGTGTGTGTGTGTGTTTTTGCTAGGGAGTGTACCTCCAGGTCCTTTGGAGACATTGTGAGGTATTGAAAGTCTCGCCCTAGGGGTGCCCGAGCACTAATTCTAATTATCACCAGATTACAGAGATAATGGGAGACCCCACTGTCAAGAATCTAACTCCTCTCTCTCAGAGCCTTTCTCCATTGCTTTTCTCCCTCACATGGCCATTTTACAGCCCAGCAGTCACTGAGGTTGCCTGGTAAATGCTAGAGAGAGTGTTCAGGGAGAGAATGAGGTGCAGAGAGAGTAGTTTTCAGAGTATTAGAGAGGGAGAGCGGGTGAGGAGATTGAAAGAGGACCAGAATTGACAGGAGGGTGAACGTGAGTGAAAAGGAGTTAAAGAGAGAGTTAGAAAGAGATAGAGAACGATTTAGTGATAAAGACAGACTGCAAGGTGAGAGGGATAGGTAAGCGCAGTGGAGACAGGAGAGGAGAAATCACTCTCCTCCTTGCTAACTTACTGCAGACACACCAGTATGCTGGCTAGTCTGTCAATTTGGTGCCATCCAGTCATTCAGCGATTCAGCCACCTGTCTCAATCCTGTCTGACTCTCTTTGGCTGTTTTTATTTGTGCTTCAAAATGACAATTTTTGCCTTTTTCTGCATCACTGAAAGAGTATGCAGTGAAAATGGCAGGGAAGATGAGAGAGTGAGAGAACATGGACATTCAAAAAAAGTTTCAAAAGAAAATAATTCAAACCCACAAAGTTCACAGCATGACCTTGCAAAGTCTGCCATCAGGATGTGTATTGGTTATTCTTTACTGATGACATTGTTGTGTAACCACTGACAAACCCTTAAACTAGCCACCCAAAGGCCAGGTTATTGGAAACACACTACATGCTGTGTTCAAGTTTCTACAGCTTTGGTGCAATGTTGAGATGATAATAAAAATAGCGTAACGCCACTTCTGGCCATACAAGAGGAATCATACTGTGGAACCAACCCTTCATAACTGCAACCAGATTTCTTCTTGTTCCAAGCTGCTTGATTCAAATAAACACATTTTAACCATTATAGGGATAATTGTTCCATGATAGTAATTTATATAACTTGGATTAGTGTATAAGTGCTTATAAATAGTAAGTCTGAAAGCTTATAAATTGCTTATAATGTATAATAAAAAGGGTGCCGCATCAGCCCTCCCATGTTTTTGGGTGAACATGCAGAGCCAGTGTTGACAATTTATAAAAAAAACACCTCAATGATATAACCTACTAATGTCCTCATAATGTCTTGTTTATAATGGCTATTCATGACAAGTGTCTAGCCAATTTTAAAAGGGTGTACATGGTTTTCTTAAAGTAGTACAGCCTTATTCTTTGAGCATATCCCAGCATCTTTTTTCAACCTGGCAAAAAAGGAAAAGGCTGCCAAAATTCACAGCAGTTAAAGTGGTCTTCAAAATATCCAGAATTGTTCATCTGTGTGTTCTGAATATGTATAATTTGCCACAATATGAGACAGTTTGTTTTAATGCACAGTATTTGGCTTTCATGTTCAATTTTATAATGAACATAATTGGATAAGCAATGTAAACAAAATATCAGTGCAGGCTTTTTTCCTTTTTTCTTGTTTTGAATTTCAAAACGGTCTGAAGCAAGGTCATATGTGTGTGTGTGTATATATATGTGTATATATATATATATATATATTATAACACAATGTGAAACAAACTGAAATGACAAATAAACTTTAAGTTAAAGACATTTAGAGACATAATTTGGGGTTAAGACATCAATGTTCTGCAATATATACAGCGAGTGTGAGGGATAAGGTCAGGGAGTCTCTCCCTATGGAGCAGCAAGTGAACTGTAGTCTGTGCCAAATGGCCTACACCACACTGTTCTGCCAATCTGTTGGAGCTTGGCTCTAAAATGCACCTGCAGACACCCTGAGGCCTGTGGTTGAGGTGGTTTATCATTGCTAAGTACTGCACATCAATGGGTTTCAAACTTTTCCCAGGGGAGCTATATTTTCAACATCCTTTTTTGTATCACCTGAAATTGATATAAAGTGCTCTGTAACCGTGATTGAAGATAATTGCTTCCTTACTTTTAATAGTGAAAACTTTCTACTCTGTCATTAGAGGATGAACAAGTGTGTCTAGCCTACTTTCTTTGCTCTACAAAAACTATAGCACTTACAGTGAGGCCTTCTCAAATAGAATTACTGAACACATAAAGTCAAATGTCAAGAGTTGTGCACTCACTTTAAATGACTGTTCATCACCCTGATGGATTTACTGGGCAGGAGAATCCTGTTTTTATTCTCAAATGAATCTGTTCAGGACTCTGATGGGGACCATAAAGAATGACATATTTATCTTCAGGCTAGGTTGTTTGACAAGGACAGCCACAGTGAGTTACAGCACGCAGAAACAGGGCTTCACTGGAGACACTGCTTCACTGTACATCATAGCGATGCTCCGTTGTACTATCCAAATGGACAGTGATTTAATAGGAAATAATGTGTGTTGTGATTTTTTTTAAAATGTACTTTTGCGTTTGACTTAAAAAAAAAGTCATTCATGTAATTTAAAGCTTTAAATGCTGCACTTTAATAACTATTGTTTTTTCTTTTAATCCTCACAGAAATCATTATCAAACTATACGCATTGCTCCTCCTTCATAGCCTTATTAATAACATGGACCATTAAAATTCATCAACCAACATTTTATTGCAGCCTTTATCATACATTCAATCAATGGCAGCGATATATAACTGTACTTACTATGAATCTTATATTGTTATTTTCCTTACCAGGCATGGTCCTGTTGTCTGAGCAGCTATAAATCAGCTCTCCTTAATTAACCATGCTGCAAAACAACCACCGGTTGCATTTAGAGAATTAAATATTGAATTTCTATGCATGTTATACAAATTCCCAATCCATCAAATGTCCAGGAAATACATTCCACTCACTGCTATGACTGAGTCAAAACAGTACTCAATGAGATATGTACAGTATTAGCAGTAATGAGTGTTTGTGGGTACTATATTAAATATACTCAAGGTAATGTGCAGCAGGTAATTAATATTTGATCAATTTGCACTACTTCATTTTGATATGGTAGTTAATAATAGATTTATTTCACAAATATGACTGTTTAACTGTAACACAAGATTATGTAATATCATCTTAATATAATGATTGTAAATAATAGCAGATTACAATTTTTGCTTATCGGATTCTAATGCAATGAATGATATGCGACTAAGCAGTAGTCTTACTGTATTGATAGTACTGCAGTCAGTATGCCTTCATTAGCCATTGTACAGCCACTTGTTCGGCCATATTCCCTGTACAGTACATAAACCTATAATTGCTGCTACATAAGCTAAGTCTGTCTCTCACAACTGACAGAAAGAGGCATGGGGAAATGGAGTTTCCAATGTTCCTCATGCTTCAGAAGAATGGTACGTTTGTCATTTATGTATATATTTCAAAGGGCTACTCCTGTAAAGCAATCCACTGGCATTCTTTCCCTCTTCGTCTGATTCTGTGGGACCGCTGTGTTGTCTGCTGAGGCATGTTGAGCTGGAGCTGGAGAGTTAAATGGATTAATTACCTTTAAGGTCCTTTTGCGTCTTTTATTTCACAGACAGACTCACTGGGGGCTTTTGAAATGTGCACAACCCCTCCACCCCCCTCCAAGTCCTAATGACATAATCACGTAATTAGGTGATTTTCAAATAGAATCGCCATATAAGTAGGGGGTTAATTTTCCTGATGGTCTATTCATCTGATTTCTTGGTGTTTTAGGTCACTAGCTCCTACTGAAAGTTTAGATGGACAGTAAAGGAGGTTACATGATAAAGCTTCTAAGGAAAACAACTGACACATACATTTGTAAAAATAAATAAATAAAGAGACAAACGGTATTGAATATCATTAGAGTTGATGCAGTAATCACAGGATTATTGCCAATATATTTGATTCATCAAACATTTGAGAATGTGAAAACAGTCACTTTGTCTCTGTGTCATAAACACTTGTTTATTTGACTAAATTTTTTTTAGTTGTTTAGATGTAGAGCTTATGTGGGCACTTTAAACAATATATTCACTTTTATAGTGAACAGTATCCTGGTTCAGACTTAAAACAGCAGTAGCAGAGAGAGGGTAAAGCCTGGTTTCTAGAGCAACGGATCTCAAATAAAGATTTCCCCTTCTCTTGGAAATTCTGCAGTGACACGGCTGAAATGCTCTCCTCATTGACTCCAAACACAGGTCCGGTGCTCACAAACACTTGGGCCTGTGCGTAGCGGTCTAATATGTGATGTGAAACAAGAAGGTGTCCTTTCATTCAGTCCACTGTGGGCTTTAGTGAGAACAATCAACAGCTCTCCACAGCAAGAAGGCGTGAGGAGCAATTCTTTTCTCCTCCCAGCCACGGGAGGAGAAGAAATCAGATAATTAAATGTGAGAAACGGCATAGAAAGAGAGAAAGGGGATGAACCTTTCTGCACGGCTACCTTCCTGAGGCTACCTGCTCAGGCGTGGAGCTAGCAAGGGAGCTAGCGATGGTGGTATATAGCAAGGGCCCTGCAGCGTGGAAACGGTAACGGAGCAGACCGTGACAAAAAGGACGGCACGGCCCCTCAATGCTCCACCTGGCAAACACAGACGGTTGTCAGGGACTGGCAAGTCAGGCATGTCCTCTTCAAGTGGCACCACGTCCATCAGAGCCCATACTGAATGGGCCCTCTTGCTGTTTGCATGGCCTGAGCTCCAATGATATGCCTCACTCCCCTCTAAAACTCCATAGACTGGTTTCACTGTCACGGCGACGGGAGGAGAGGTGTTGAGCCAAGGTTATTGTTGGAGACAGATAATGGGAGAGAGAGGAAAGTGTTAAAAATGATTGTGTCTCTGTCGGGGCTCTGTGTAGAGATCTGTGGACTGAATCACATCATAATAAGGAAGTGAAGCGGAGCAGGTCCCCTTTTTTTATTCTCCTTCAACAAGACATGACATGGCGGCCATGTTTGGTCTCCTGGTCAAATATGTTGCCACTGTTGGATTAAGCAAGCTATTGTTGAGGAAACAAAGAGGTCATCTGAAAAGGTGAAGGCAGCAAATAGGTTAATATTGTAATGTCCATTTAACAAAATTCTATACTATAAAGCAGGTATACATTGATGATGTAAAGGTGTACATCATCAATAAGCTGAAAATAAATTGAAATTACTTAGTAAAATATATTTTGTCTTGCTTCACAACTACTTATGGCCCTGTTATGACTGCTTTTAGAATAATTATACATTTTTAAAAGTTATTGCTGATAATTTTACAATGGATTGATTGAATTGAAATGACAACTTTCACATATATTGTCCCCTTTTAAATTGTAATTCCACCCAATTTCTTCAGTAAATAATTGACCTCAAGCTACATGATGTAGTAGTTTGTCTTTAAAATGGAATTGATCATTTGTAAATGGATGGGCATTGAGAACTGCTGGCTTTGTGTTGGAGACATTAGTATTTCAAATAAATTGTTTTTCAGTGGCGATAAATATTGCAATCCTGCATGTTCTCCATTTGTGTTTGTTGCATGCACTGGTGTGTACTTGCTCCTGGGTCTCACATGAATACAAATACCTCTGTTAAGGGCCAGTGAGAGCAGAGCTTTCTACACTCTATTGACTGAAAATCTAGTTGTCTCATCTCTCTAAGCAGATGTCTTTCCCCAAGCATCTGTTTGTATTAGTACTGTAATTGCTGGTGATAATAAGCCCATTGATTCAGTATCTAAGGAAATAGTCAATCAGGGCAGCTCATTCGTCTTACTTTTCCTGACAGTTTTCCCCTCTAGCTAAACAGACAGTGCCAGGGCCTGGGCTTTGTTGACTGGATTGGAAAAGCAGACTGTGGTGGGTTGGGAATGGTCGGCCTGTCGACTCTTGAGTGAGTGATGGGATCGGTGCAAACACACCAGTGACCCAATGGCCCTTACAGGAGGCCCAGGGTGATAGATGTGTTGATTTGTTTATAGACGCCTAAGCCCATTCTCTGTTCCTTCCCTCTGTTCTGTGTCTATCCATTTTCTTCTTCGCTTTATTTTCTGGTTTTGATAGTCTCTTTCTTCACCTTCCTACCCCCCATTCCATACAAGAGTGGTTTAGAACAAACATACAAAGCCTAAATAGACTTTAAAACCTTGTTCAATATAGCCAATATTGAGACAGTGGCTTACAACAAGAGATGTTCTACTGTCTGTGCAACATCTGGAATCGGAGAAAATCACCACTCTTATTTATTATTATTTGACTACATATATAGATATAAAGATTGTGTTTATGTAGTCACTATGATGTCACAATCGCTTCTTCTAAGCAAAGACAATTGTTGAGTGGATATGCTCAGTAAGAAGAACAGCTGGTTTTCTCTTAATATTGATATAGTGTATTTCTTTTGTGCTTGAGGCCATGTTTCTTTTCTACAACACACAATGTTTAACTAGTAAGCTACAAAACAGAAACATCTTCAGACAAGTGGGTTTTCCATGGGACAATGTGCCATTCTGTTAATACATTTAAAGAGACTCTTAACATTCAGTTTCAGAGTGCGAATGCATTATTTGGGCCACAGTCAATGTAGTCCCATTAGTTTCTCTCCATAAACCAGTAGCAATCTGAAAGGTGAATGAATTCTAAATACCTTCACAGAGTGGAATGAGAGTAAAAGTGAACCGTGTCCTGCCTAGTTAATGATCGTCTCATTCAATGTCCAATGTGTCCAGCTCTATGACTTCAGAAGCCGTAATATTGTCAGAAATAAATCACTGAGCGCTGGCCTAAACTAAATGTGTTCATTGGCTGAGGTTAAAGGGCAGAGCCACCCATTACTCTGTACTGCCAAAGGGTCATTATTGCCGTGTCAATGATGTTACAAATGAGACTTTGTGATGAATCTTTTCCCACCACTTCAAACATGTTGGGTCGAATTGAAGCTTACAAATGGGTGCACACTAAAGACATAGAAATCTTAGTTGTTCGTTTTACTTGCATGGTGTGAAATTACTGCCATTGCTCACAAGTTACTTTTTGAAAATGGAATGATAAGTTGTTAACAACATAAAAAGATTAGGATAAATATCGCCAGAGTTTGGTATATTGTAAAGTATGTGAAGGAATTGAATAAACTGAATAAGATCACATTAATAAAACATGTTTGTCTATGATAGCATAATTTAAAAAGTTTTCTAATCTAAGGGCAAGCAAATGTAGCGAATAGAGAAATAAAAGTATCCAGAAAATAGGTCCTTTACCTATTAAAAAAAAATACTCCAGCACACACCCACATATTCACACACCTCTATATACACACACAATCACAAGAGAGGAAAGAGGAGAGTCGAATTCTTTACGGCCTGTCACAGTGTCAGAAGCAAGTTCACGGTGAGCGTGTCTTATTATGCACGGCATCTGAAAACTGCGGTAAATTAGCAAAACATATGGCGACTTAATGATATCAATGAAGTGGCCATGAGGGCTGCCTAGGAGCAACAAATCTGTTAGATGCGGAGTGGTGTTGCTCACCGTGCCCCACTGTTTCCCTCTGACTGATAGAACAAGCCAACGCTACGTCCATTAAGATCAATACGCCAGCCATTATGATAGTAAAAAGCACATTTACCAGGGTTGTCAGGCTCATTATTGCAAGCAGATGGCAGCCCTTGCACTTACAATTCTAGACAAGGGAAGCAGTGACAAGACTTCAAATTAGAATCTATAATGCTAATCTATGGCCTGCTGGTGGAGAGGAGATAAAAATGCATTATGCACCACAAGACTGAATATTGGACTGGAGTCTCCAAATACAGGTACAGTGCAGTTTTAGTTCTCATGTGGTGAGAGTAGTGTTCCTGGTTGCACTCACTGGTGTAGGCCTCATCTTTCTATGCTGCATCTGTCCTTTACTTTCACTGTACAATTTACTTACCTACCTCTAGAAAAACAACCTATACGGACATAAACAACCAAATTACTATATTTGTATTATATATACTGTATACAATAATTGCTTCAAGTGCAAAGAAATAAAGTCAAGATTAGAGGCAACAAAACAGAAATTGTAATGATAATATCTATTGTCTGATATAACTCAGGATGACAGAGAAGCAGCATGGAATAGAGGGCTAGTGTGGGTAAACTGGTAATTACAGGAACAATACTGAAACAATCCATAAAGACATTAACACTTCAGTCGCTCTTGACATTAACAGACATTTAGAAAAGCCTCACCGAGGCAATAACACTGTGACAAATTCAGCAACAAGAGATCAATGTAAAGGAGCACCACAGGGGCCTGGGAAAGACTGTGTCACAGGCAAACCACACCAGTAGCAACCAGTAGCTTTTCTGGAAAAGTAATCCTAGCACTGTTGTGTTGAATGTTTATTAATAATTTCGCAGTATGTAAAAAACAAAATTATATCATAAGGATAAATACAGTAAATTCCAGATTGACGTTAAGTGAACTACAAAACATAGGGGTCATTTTAAATACAGCCAGACTAGTGCAAAGAAAATCTCTTTTGAAAGCTGAGTTCAGGGAGGCTGCTCAGACATTCAGTGAAAGTTTGCTCCAGCATCATAGTCTTAGTTTCCCTTTCAGGAGGAAGTCATGCTCTGCTCTTGTTCAGCCTGCTCTCTCTCTCCCCGCGGACACTCCAAATAAATGGCTAAAAAGAGATCTACTTAAAGCTGTCAGAGAGTGTCGGAGCCAACAGCCGGGCCATTCCGCACGACCTACTCCCTGACCCCCTCTTTTCAGGGGTCACTTGTAGGCTGCCTCTGGTGGGAGTGCAGGGTAGTCATGCACTGAATGACAATGTATAAACATATGAATCACTCTCTCTTGGTCGCTTCTTCTCAATAGCTAAGAGCAGATTTACAAGATTGCAGGGTTTATCTTATTTTGCAGAGAATAAGTTCTTTGCACGAAGAAATAATATAAGTTGAGGGGAAATAGAAACAAGGCTGTTTAAAGTGCGAATGGATAATTTAATTATATGCTATATTACTTTTTTCTTGTGGTGATATGTGATAAAATTTGATTTAGGTGAGTCTGTTTTTCACCACTCTGAAGTTTTCCAGTAACTCGTACTCTAGATCTTGAAGAAATAATGGAAACACGATAGAGCAACAACACTGCAAGACTAATGATTTGATATGACCTGAGGTGATCTGACACGATGTTTAAAATACATGTTTTCTATATCAATACAATACTGATTTTACCCATCATTAGTCCAGACATTTAAAATCCATAATTGGCAGAGATATTAGCCTATAATTACTGACCTCCTCTCATAGGAGATTTAGAAAATTCACCCAGTTAATATGGCGCAAATGATAAATTATTCCATTGCTTTGTGTTAATCACTACAGTGGAGTCATAAGGGCTCGGCCCCAAAGCTTTAGTTTTAACATTAATGCCCTACCTCTCATCAATATTAATAGGTGCCTTTAGTAAGGGGGTGGTGTGTGGGTAAGTGAGTTGAGTTGGTGGGGTGGGGGTAGTGAGAGAGAGAGAGAGAGAGAGAGAGAGAGAGAGAGAGAGAGAGAGAGAGAGAGAGAGAGAGAGAGAGAGAGAGGGATAAATGAGAGACTCAGTTGGTGCAGCTATGTGGCAGCAGTGTTGCACTCAGGTGACTGTAGTGAGGGAGGGCTACATTGCTGTCTATTAATCTAACTTATGTTTGTGGTGGTGAGTTAACTGTTGTGGTGGATTTACTTTACAAAGGATTTAAACCTTTTTATACTTCTGTGTCACTCTTTTTTTCCCCATTTTGAGTGTGTATTTGTGTGTGTGCATGTTTATGTGTGTGTGTGCGTGTAAGCAGAGGCTGTTAATTACTGACTGTGACAGATGTGAGTCAGCAGTGCATAATTTCATGTAAAACTAGCATGAACATGAGCCTGAGCAAAACAACAGGGAAAAGGGCAATGACTGAAGGAAAGGGAGAAGAAAAAAAACCCCAAAGACATGATAAAATCATAAATAATGAGATGATAAAGAAATGAAAAGTAGAAGACAGAAGAGATGTGTAGAGGAGAAGAGAGGAGAAGAAAAAGAGAAAGAAGAGAAGATGCCGGTTGGGCCACTAGTGAGGGGGCCTGAGTTTGACAGATGCTTTCAGTGATGACCATCTGCCCTGAACAGCAGAGGTGCTGAACTGCAGGTTTTAAAGCTGCTCCTTCCAACAGCTCCAAATGAAGCGAAGGAGAGGACCTCTGGACAAAAGGTTGTGCTGAGAGAGGAGCGAGGGCCACGCCACCGCTGTACAACTTTAATTTATGATGGATGAGATCGGAGGAAAGGTCAGGTGGTGATAAATATGAGAGCGTTTGTCCCGGGAGGTCATCAATTATGCTGTGGCTTCTAACTTTCGATCTTGGGGGCGAAATGGATCTCTTCTTTGTAAGAAAACTACCTCTCCGAAAATTGGAGTGTATTAATCAAATTGGTGATGAAGGGGGATGGAGTGTTGGGTAGGAGGGGTGGGGTGGGGGGGTTGTGAAGGGGAGGTGGGGAAGCATATCAAAATAAATCTGAGCTATGATCCATATCCAAGTAGGTTGCTCATGCATCGAAACACAGCGTTACAAGGTGCAGGCGTACGTCCTTTGAACCAAAACAGAGTACTCCCATTGATTTACACAACCTTTCTCAATGGCAATTTGACTACATATTAGTCGCTTTTCCTTTACAGTATGACAAGAGTTCACCTACAACACGCTTGAGGCGCTCAGTACAAGAAAATTAACATATCAATGACCTTCTGTGTGACTTCCCAAATCAAACATATCTGCTACCCAATCATGTGGTGTTATTTTACTCTTGCACACACTTTTGTACTAGTACATAACTGCATACGTAATTTATATGATTCACAAAGTTGAACTTGATTAAATTATACTTATTTTTTATACTTTTTGGAAGAAAATATGACAAAAGTCTCTAATTAGTCTGACTAGAAAGTGGAAAATGCAGAAGCACTAAAGTATACCAGCTGTGCAGAGGAGAGTAATAATTCAGTCAAGTTGGCTCTTTGCTGGAAAATGCTGTAAATCTGTTTAAAGTAATTAATTTGTTTATCTCCTGATTTATTGTTAACCACATCAAACTAGACGCATTATGTGAATAAAGTATGAATGTTTATACATCAGTCCATGTCTTCTGTAACCTTTGTGGCTCTTAACAGCCTCTTTTTCTTTGAAACCTTTGAGAGAAATAGGTTAAATTCCATCCCAAGGTAATGAAATACAGAAGTCCTTTCTTGAAAGGGCCAAAAAGGAACGACAATAAGATCACAGTGGCTGACCTTTGACCAGGCCACCGTCCTTTTATCATCACCGTCCTTGCTCTTTTCTTCCCCTTGGCAAAAAGCTGCCGCTCCAGGAAAAGTTATTAGCCTCCTTCCATTGTTTCACAAACTCAGTACGGTGATGTAGAAAAGATTGCGATGATTATAGGACAAACTGAAGAAAAAGAGACAGGAAAAAAGAAAAGAAAGAGTGGGTGGGTGGGGGTGGGGGGAGTAGATATGGGTTGATGGGACAGGAAGTAAAAGTCCTAATTCTTTCTTCCCCCGTGGTGTATATCAAACCAGAGCTGAAGGGGTAATGGTCTTTCTATTCAGCTGACAAGAAGCCAAGATGTCGAGCCCCCTTCCAATCGATGGGCCTCTATTGTCTCCCTGCTAGCCCGTATAGACAAAAAAAAAACCTTTACTTGAATTATCTCCTACAGCCCCAAACAGCTGTTTTTAACACAGTTGAAAAGATAGAGAAATATATTAGTGGGGCCTCTGTAGCAGTGGTGACCCCAATGAAAATGTATTACCCTTGTTGCACCTCTAATTTCAGCCCCCAGCAGCTTTTACTAGTACTATGGCTTTTTAATTGTGGTTCCCCTTTGTGTTTTGTGCTCCAAATGAGTCATTCATTCTATTTAAATGACCCAGCATGAACACCATAGCGGCTATTAAAGGTACTATGTTTTACTTTTTGTTTAGATACTAACTAGCATTGTACATTTTAACAGAAGAACAGTTTCAGTTTATTTAAACATTTTTGGTATGGACTTTTTTTCTTTTGTGAAACTAATATTAATTTTGAGATATGCATCTTTGT
>JANJYP010046928.1:0-25610 GCA_024605115.1 Rastrelliger brachysoma | reverse complement strand
ACCTTACAGGGTAGTATTTCCACATTGGCTTCATCATCAAAACATGGCAGGTGTCAGTTTATGTAGTTACATAACTTAACCAGTGCATCTTACACCTTTGCTATTCTAACTGTCTGCTATACTACTGCTATACTAATGTCTCCTCACTGAAAGTAAATTAGCATATTCCCCAAAGTGTCAAACAATTCCTATTAGTGAAATCCTTACAGATTCACCCAACCAAACCCTGATGGTGCTATTGAGCTAGTTTAAGCTTTTTCTTTCTCAGTCAGAATACAAATTCTGATGACTCAGTAATCTTACATCTAATAATGTGTAAATCCTGACTGAATATATTGAATTATATCATTTGGTGGTATAAATGTAAAAATATCAAGTCAAATATCATTTCACATGTATTTTTAAACAAAGCTATAGTATAGCTATTTCTATATAATCAAACAGATCATCTTGTCTTTTGTTAAGATACATGCTCAATTTGACCTTGTCATTCACTTCTTGCACATAGATCTTTCAAGCACTGCTGACTCATGCTCTGGCATTAAACAAGTTAATTGCCTCCCTGGGCAGTGTGCAGCTGTGAATAAATATCCACTAATTGAGTAATTTTCTTAATTCCAACTCATTTGAAATCACATTGGTTCTCCCACTGACGTCCAGCAGTGTTGATGAGAAAATTATATTTGACCAGAGGAGTCAAACCCACAGAGGAAGAATGACACAAGCCTCCAATTAAACTGGATCATAATCTTGAACGCCTATGCTCTCACCACGATACATACATTATGGAGATTGGAATGCCTTAATTCTCCCATACATTCACAAAGTGAATAGAAATGTACTTTACCACAGAGTGAGCTGTAACCTTGAACGGTTGATAAGTAATTTTATTTTGCCCTCAAAGAGTACGGTCTAGACCTGCTCTATGTGAAAAGTGACCTGAGATAACTTCTGCTGTGATTTGATGCTGTATAAATAAAATTGACTTGACTTGAATTGACTCCTTGATGCATTAACAGTGTTGTAATTTTAATTGCACACTGCTGGTCACTAGAGGTGCAGAGAAGCCAGTGCTTTATAATGAGTGGTGTACAGACTAGAATAAATAGTAAAGCCCACACAACGATGACCTAATGCATGCACAATGCTTTTGTGCATTTCAAGATCTTAGTTTTTTTTTTATGTGTATCTGAAATCTGCTGTTTGCAAGTAGGAAAATATTCAATTTTTCTTCCAAGTTTATCAGAAATCCTCTAAACAGCTGGTTTTTCAGAAAGGAGTTAAGCATAATTCCTCTATATGTAAGTATGGCCTGGAGGGCCTGCAATTCAATGGTGGAATGACAGGCAAAAAGAGGTTGCTTGGGGCAGACAGTGATGGATGGGGACTGTCTGGAGCCATTGGCTTAGTGTTAAGCATACGCTGCATCTCTCTCTTGTCCTGCTGCCCTTTAAGGAGCATCAGCAGGCGCTCCATAACTCTAGCATATTGGAGGGGAGGAAGGAGAGACACACAGCGCTGGTCAGTCCTGATAAAGGTCTGTGTCCTTGAGAGGTGAATGAAGAGTAAACACCATGAGGTGAAACTCACCTTTGTCATGTGTACATGGGAGCATTTGTGCATGCAAGTACATGCTTTGTGTGACAGAGAGAAAATGACAACCAGGACTAATCAGGCTGTCACTCAAGGTATTAAAAGAAGATGTCCTGGGGATAAGTGGAAATTTTAGACTTAATCAACTTGAAGTGACATGGAGGGATGGTAACTTTTAATGGATTTCTTTTTGTCCTGAAAATAAGTCAGAAAATTGGTTGTGCATGTAATAATATCAGTTTGGACAGTCATGAGATCACCGAAGTTATTAGGATACATCATCCAAGAAGCATAAATATGTGAACAAAATTTCACAGCAATCTGTTCAATAACTGTTGAGAAATTACAGCCAGAAGTAGTGGGCCCACAGACTGACATTGCCGTCCCTAGATCCACCCTGCTAGCATGGCTAAAATGTATTTGGTTTAGTTTAGTTCAGCACAGAGACATGTTCTTCTCAGTAACGAAAAGTTCTGTCTGAATGGCCAATGAGCACCAGCTGAACCTGGGGGTAATCGTCCAAGAAATGTTTCATTAACTTGTGTGCTCACTTCCTCAGCAGATTTGCATCCCCTCCTGTTTGCCTCATGTTTCCAACTTCCTCTCTCACTACATCATTTGATGAATGATCCTGAACAGCTGTCAGTGTAGCGACATTTAATGGCTTCTGCAATCACTGTGACATGTCTATACAATAAACAGGGATCCTTTCATGCTTCCCTGTTGTTAGGACAAAAACACAGTACACTGTCACTGACGAGCCTGCATTCATAATCAAATCAGTTCAGCTTCACTGTTTCTGCAAATTTTATCTAACTTTATATAAACACAATTTTTAAAGATAGGTATTTCATATTATGCTGAACATTTAAAGGTCTTTGTATTGTGTTGCAGATAACCACTGAAGTTAGCATACTAACAAGCTAGACCGGCCCTATTACCTCTGTGCGCCTCAAGGACAATCACTGTAATCTCATCTTTTTCAAACATTTTTGTGGCGCAGACGCCTTTATTCGAAAGTAATCAGACAGGAAATCACAGGAGAGAGAGAGGGTGAGACAACCAGGGTCAGCTGCAGAATTCTGTATATGTGGCGTGTGCTCTAACCACCGGACTATCCTAGCACGCCACAATCACTGTAATCTCATCTCACATACTGCATCTCGGAATATTTCATTAAAAATCTTCTTTAATAAGTCCTAATGTAGTAATGAATGTAATAAACTCAGCAAAATATTAATTTCTACACCTATAGAATGCATGATTAAGATGATGCAAGGGAGTTGAAACATGTTTGTGTTTTTGTGACTGCTGCTCTGCATCAATAAGATTTTAGAGGGCACATTTTCATCTGCTTTGATTCTGTTTTCACCCTTCGCTTAAGACAAACACAATGTTCAAGGCCTACACAAACTGATTCACAATGCCAGAAGAGGTCTCAAGCAGTAAATCTGCTTTGACTTTTCAGTGTTTATCTCAGTCACTTACATAAAACCTTTGTACAGATAAAGGTTGAGACACATGTAGATTAACTGTCCACAAGGTAGAATTTATTTATTTATTTATGCAGTTTGCACAATAATAAACATATCTGTAAATGTATAAATGCAGGTACATCACCTGCAGAGATTAAGCTGAAAAGTGACAGTTTACTGAGTATGAATTTTTGCCACTTGGCTGAGTATCGTATTTGCTCATAATCAATGACATGGAAGAGCTTCTGTTTATGATGTCCTGGGGTTAGAGTGAAGATGCATTGTATACAGATATAGATACCTGTGTCAGCTGGTCAATGAGCCACAGGTCCACCTGCATGCATCTGCCCAACGTGATGAATTGAGCAGTGACATCTGTGAGCGAATGTGGTGGTGCCACTTAGTCCCACAGTGGCCGGCTCATTGCTCAGTGGAGAGGTTGAGTCTGGAAGGGCAGCAGGAATGGTACCATCTGAGGATAACAGGCCTCTGGGGCAGAGGGGGCATCTGGGACTTGTTCAGGGTACATCTGGACAGCAGGCTGTCCTCTATCAGCTGGTGCAAGTGCCAGATTCAGCTGAAAGTCCAGCTGTCTAAACTGCTGCAGTCAAGGCTTCTCTCTCCTCCTAAGGTGCCAACTTCTTTTCAAGTTAACAGAACTATGGAGCTAATGGAACTATTTAAACTCATGAATGGTTATTTTTTTAGCTGTACCACTGGTTCAAAGTGAAGCTTCTTTCAAAGCATTCATGCACAAAAATATAAACCATATTTTTCAATACAAATCAGAGACAGAGACAAACACATCTCTTAGATATTGCCACTGGTTATGCTTCAAATGTTTTAGGTTTTGAACCCCTCATAAAATTTTAGTGTGTTCTTTTTACACTTTCTTGTCAGGATTAAATAAACATCATCATAATTCCATACTTGACTGTAGTATTTTAAGAAACACTGCATCCTTGTGTTTTTCAAAACCCAGAAACACTCTAAGGGTGTTTTCATACCCGCTTTATTGAGCTCGATTGACTCAGACTCTAGTGTGTTTTTCCCCCTTGGTGCCATTCGTTTGGGCAGCTGTTAAAGCAGCAATTGCATTCTGGTACAGACCAAAACAATTGAACTTGGACCTTATAGTAAAGGTGACCTCAGTCTGGTTAGAAATGAACTCTGGAAGTGTATGTGATATGGATGTGATCTAAGTTCAGTCTGACCCAGCTGCAGGAAACAGTTTGATGATAGATGCATTCCTTGTCAGCCAACTAAAGGCAGCATATCTTTGTATAACATGAAGCAACACATTGTTTGCAAGACGTTACTTTGAAGTTCATTCAAATGTACTATTTTGTTCACATATTGTGGTTTGATATGAGTCTTAAATGATGGCCACAACTATTAATTCTGCTGGTCCATTTTGGAACACTAGATTTCACTGCCCACTAGATTACTGACCACTGAACAGAGTGACAGCTTCCACATGGTAACCAAGCTGACCCAAAGACAAAATGCAACAAAGTAACAACTTATCCACTGGGACCAAAGCAAACTTACTATAGGTGTCAAAATATGCGACTACAGCATTGATCCAATTGACTGCACACCCCAACACAAAAACAATGTATGTAGCCCAATGCTTTAAGGAATGCACTAACTTGTATATCAAGTGAGCCATACAATACAACAATGGTATGACTCAACACAGGAGGGGCAGCTCCTCAAATCAATACTCCTACCTACACCTGAGAGGTAAGAATGAATCCTATCCAATGTATTTTGGATAGGAAGTCCAGTTGATTTTAATGTGGAGTGGAAGAGGCCGCCTACATCAAAGTACTATCACCTTAAAGGGACTGTATAAAGGCATGACTAGCGCCAGGTCGTCCAGTGTTGCCGTACCAGTTTATGTCTGAGGCAGCGATAAAGTAATGGCCAAACCATCTTCAGTGCAGCCCAGAACAGCAAAGGAAGACACACACACTGTGCTCCCATTCTCTTCTTGAGATGGTGGAAGTCTTCTTACAGAAGTTTCGCCCATTCTTGCTCCTTTTGGTTTGCCTACTTGACTTGCACTTCACCGTAGAACTTGAACCGAACTCTGTGGGGGACGGGGAGGAACGGGGAGTGAGAGCACAGTGTGTGTGCATGTCTTACTCTGTTGTTCTGGGCTGCACTGAAGAGAGTTTGAACTGTATGTTATTCTATTGCCGCCTCAAACATGAACTGGTACAGCAACACTGGAGGACCCAGCGCTAGTCAGTTAATATGCTAATTCTGGAGGAGATCTCTGCAATTCTATGCATATACTTTGGTTAGAAGATGTCAGTGAGATTATTTCTTCACACTCATTTGATATGAACAGTATAGTTGATTTTTGAATGCACTGCACTTCAAAATGACACAAATAATACACATAGTCCCTTTAACAGGGTAGGAGGTCTATGATACTACTTTCCCCCTCACTACAATGCTGTCCTTTAATTCTTTATACTTAACAAGTATTCACATTTGGCCTCACAATTGTTCTTACAACAGCCAGGAGTACTAACAAACTAACAAAGTGATCGATCAGATAGAAGTGAAAATCAATTATCTTTATAATAACCTCACAGAGTTTAAATACTGCCCTACCAGTCAGTTAAAACTGAAGAAGTCCTTTGGACAGGAGACAAAACATCTTTAAATATCTACAAGCAAGTCTCGTTGCCCTGATTTCTTGTATAACCATGACCTGAATGACTGACAGTCTTCACCGACATAAACAAGATGTGTTCATTATTGAGCTTTGGTGGTTAGATGTGCCTTAGAAAGAGCTAGGGGAACTGTTTACTCCTGATTCCAGTCTTCTACTAAGCTAAGCATATTTAAATCACAGACATGAGAATAATTCTTAGCAAGGAGGTGATTGTTATTCTATTAATTTAGAGATGTAGGTTCTACAAATACTTTTTCTTACATATTTGCTATGTCTGCCAAAAAAGTGAAACAAACACAATTATACAGCGATGCTCACTTTATCTGTCATAATCTAACCTCACTCTTCTAGCTAGTAACACTGTCAGAAAATTACAAACAGAATCAGTATCCAGAATAAGATTAATACAATTTAATAGTCTGCAAATGTTTAGAGGTGACTACATACTGGTGCTTTCTCTTCAGGGCTGTAAATACAGTATATAGTACAAAAGACAGGTGGGTTGATGAGAATTTATTTACATATATTACAGGGCAATGACTTAATTGGGACTCTTATATCATAAAGTGAAAAGATTTTCATTTACTGTACTGTTTACTGTTTATTTACCTTCTTTGCAAAAATTTGCATACAGAGAAACATTTTCTTTATCTGATATCATCATGCTTTCTTTAAATATTTAATATAGGATTTACTCAAAAATAGATTCTTTTATCCAAGTGGAAAATTCCCCGGTTTATGAGTTGTGTTTTTTACATTTGATCCACTAATATAACTGACAAATTTAAAGGGCACTGAGAGAGAAAAAACATTAACCACATTAGCTCCTTGTGACTTAGATTCAGTTAAATCAGACCTTCTCTTTTATTCTCCATGTCATATCAAAGAACTACAATATAACATAAATCCCTCACACATATTTCATCTTCATCCTAGTGTATGTATCATTTTATATTACATAATCCCCCTTTTTAGTATTGACATAGATAATAAGAGCATTTTGCCACCAAAGAGAGTCTTACATTGGATTTCAGCCAAGGTTCTTGGATGAAGAACAACTGACTTTCACATTGAAAGTTTGCCATTAACTTTCTGTTTCAAAGCCTTCATGCACTCACAGTATGTCAGGTGTAGAATCCTAATTAATTAATCCACTTTTTTCTATTGTCTTCCTCAGGAGAGAGCGTTGAGAGGTACACCATTAGTCCAGTGTAAAGAGAGGGAGAGGAACTTTTGATCCCTCTGATCTATACATATGAGATAATAATGCTACCTTATGAAAGGATGGGCAAATGTAAATGATAACATTAAGCACCTTTTGCCCCATAACCACCCCCCTTCTTCCTAGCTGTGTTTGCCCACTCTCTATTGGTGGAGAGAGAGCAGATTGCTAAACTGCATCTGTTGTGGGGCTATTATACCTTTTATTCCCATGTGTAAAAGTTCAGTCCTTTAATTACAGGGTGGATACGATTTAAAAAAAGCCTAAACTAAACCCCAAATATTATTATGATGTGATAAAAGGTCAAATTCTGTGAGTTCAAGAACATCTTGAGGGTTCGAAGAGAAAACTAATCAAATTCTCAATCTCACTTGGTCTCTACCTCTTGAGATATGTTTGCAAATTACATCAACCAATGATTCTTCTTGGTGAACAAAGGTGCATTTACTCTCTGTACATGAATATTTACAACACAGTCATCAACAAAGAAAAGAAAGTGTTTTCTGAGAATTCAACATTAAAAAGTGGTTGTAATTTCCTCATTGATGGAGAGTAGGGGCTGTGGTCAGCTGAAATAATGTCATTTGGAGACAAAAAGAAGCATTTCTGATATTCATTTTTAATTTCAATAATAAAAAAAACCCTTTTAAATTATTCAACCTTTGTTAAGAGACATTAATTTAAGCTGACCATAGCTGACATTTGTACCTTTCAGTAGTAAGTGAGTATTTAAAAGGATATTTTGGAAATAAATCAACTTATATGTCCTACGTCTGTTAATTTAATCGAGACTGAAGTTTTTATTCATCATATCCAATGGAATGATTTGGGATATGTGGACTCCTGCAAAACTGACAAATGGCCAGGTCAAAGAGGATGAGTGTGACAACCATCCAAAAAAACTTAAAGTGAATAGAATTCATTACAAATGCTAGTCTCAGTCTGAACAAAAGTGCAGACAGTTCCCCCCTTTAGCTGTTGCTGTGAACAGCATAGCTTAGTAGCTCTATTATATGGATATCATTCTCGTCAAGGTTGATGTTTCCAAAATCTCTTCGCTGTAGAGATTTCAAAGTTTGTTTCCTTTCAAACTACAAAGATAAGGAATAAAATTTTGTGAGGCTATGGGCAATATTTTACCAGTCATCGACACGCATAAAGTGTGGTGACAATAGTCATTGTGGATGAATACACAAAACAAATTATTATAAAAGACAAAAAAGCAGCTGAATGGGTAGGCAGGAGAGGGCATCAAAGGANACAAAGATAAGGAATAAAATTTTGTGAGGCTATGGGCAATATGTTACCAGTCATCGACACGCATAAAGTGTGGTGACAATAGTCATTGTGGATGAATACACAAAACAAAAAACAAAAAAGCAGCTGAATGGGTAGGCAGGAGAGGGCATCAAAGGGACATCACTGCCTAAGTGTTGCATTAAACTAATCTCGTGATTCATTTAGTATCACTTGTCATTTAACTGCACAAATACAACTGTGCTTGGGGAACAGTGGAAAATTTCTCCTACGCATACAAATTAGCTCCATGCTAATGTATTGTACTAACTGCAGTCTGATCAAATGCAAAGTAACCCCAGTGAGTATGTAAATGAGTGGGTTAATTAGGGAGACAGCATTGTTCTCAGTTTATTCTTCATGGTCATGGGGTAGGGGACAGCAAGATGGGGGTTGCGCTTTGGGAAGAGAGGAAATCAATATCTTGCCATTTCAGGTCTCCCTGGGCTTTTTTTAGTAACTCAATGCACAGGTGTTAATCACTGAGTCAATTGTTTCATTAATCAAGTGAGGAGTCCCAGAAGGTGGAGACAGGTATTACAGCTCTGTCCCTCTCTGTCCTGTCCTCCTGCTGACAAGTAGATAACTATCCCTAAAAGAGAGAGAAGATAGAGGTGACTGTGCTACAGCTGAGCCAAATCTCACTGGGAGGCTGTCAGGCTGAGTTCCAATATTGAAAAGTCTCCTCTCCTGATCATCTCGTTTCCTCAGCCGGCTGTTTGGGGTTGACAGGACTGGTTGTGTTTTGACAGTTGCTGTCATTTCCACATTCTGCTGAAATGTTATGTAACAGAACAGATGAGCAAAGGTTGCACGACACTGCATTAGGTGTCCTGGATTTTGCAGCACAGGACATATTTGAAAGTCATGATAGTCTGCTACATTTAAATGCTTTCCCATTAATACTTATTGAGCCGATGCACAGATCAAGAAATTAATCTAGCAGGTTCACAAACCTGAAATTGGTTTGCTAAATTGAAGCTGCTTGTTAAATGAGCCGCTTAATTATAATTATAAAACAAATGATGAGTTGTTAGTTTAATGTGGAGATACAGTACTTTTTCTCATGTTTTAAATCAATAGTTTCTGACATATTTGAAATATACAATTTCCTGTCATTACTAAAGGTACAAATATACCCCTCCAGGTATGGAGGATGTATAAAAATATGCAGCTCTGACCAATTATATTTGTCTAATGCTGTCCTAAAAACAATTTTAATTACTATGATAGAAATTCTTGATCTTACACCTATCCTTTCTTCTACAGAAATCCAGAATATGATATAAATTGGTTTCTGAATTTATTATAATGTCACAGAATATATCCCTTAAACTCAAACAAACTTTTCACCTTCAACAGATGAATGTGAAAACAGTCTTCTTGTGACAAAATCCACACTTGCACCAGTCTGCAACAAGTAACAGTAGATAAAACATTTTCTTGTTTTGATTTTGTAGAAAAGGTAGTTAATAGGCAAAACAATAAAAGTGTTAATATATAGGGTTCTTATCTTGTGCAGATAAGATGATAATGAAAGTATTTGTAGAGAGACCCTGGTCACAGATCTTATGTCAGCATTTAATCATTGAAGATTGATGAATAGGGCTCATTGTCATTGACTGGAAGCATATATAAAATCATTAAACCAAGAACAATTCCATTTTCTATTGAACCAAAGGACGTGGTCAGTTAATGGTCTGAATTTGTAAGCAGTGCTCAACATCTGCAGTATTAGTAAAAATGAACCGCTAGATACACTCAGACTGAAGCCTCCAGAAGGGTACAACTCACTTGCATTAAAAGTACAATCACGTTCATTCACCTCAGCCCACCACAGTCTTGCAGAGTACAGTAAGCAACTTGTCATCAAGTTATTTATAAATGAAGCTGAGCCACTATGGCCGATGTGTAGAGATCATATTCTACACTTCAAAGCTTATTGTTTCTCAGAGACCTTGGGAAAAAATATAGGAAAAAGCTCATGCTGAAATGTACAGTAGAAAGACTGTAAGAAACTGTGTTCTCAAAACTGAATGCATTAATCGTGTCAGCATTCATATGTGATTTTGTTCAGCAACATTCATATTCCCATTCTTGACACATTAACAGAAACTTGCTTTCCATGATGGGAGAATTTGAAGGAATTACAATCTCCTATACAGAAGCTCCTAGTGTCCTTGAGGTTACCTTGAGGGAGACTAAATCCCTACATGCTCAAGAACCACTGACCCTCCTCTCTGACTCCTCATGTAAAATGTATACTATGAATGCACAGTGGTAAAAGCAAAGAAAAAATGTCAGGGTAAAGTTGTAAGATGATTATAGAGTGCCATATTCCACAAGAATGATCAGTATAATGAAATGAGCAGTGTGATAGTGTATCTTATCCCTTCAAGCACATACTGTACTGAGACTGTGAAAAGGATGATTTTGATCAGCCATAAGGATGGGCTTTACACAAACTCTGTTGGCAGAAATAAAAAATCAGCAGCACTAAGCTTATAGTCATTAATATACTCGCTGAAATCCAGATAAGAGATGAGAAAACCGTAGTGCATATGAGAGACAAATAAAGGTGAGATGCGCAATTTCTCCTCACTGAGATAATCATGTGAACAGATGAGCCCAGCTTGGACCCATCTCTGAGACTCACCAGCAAAACAGAGCTGACAAATACGGCGACTGGGAGATGAGGGGAGCTATTATGAGCGTGGCAGAAAGAGAGGCCTTGGTGTGGTGAAATCTCTTAATGTTCTTGGATGGAGATGGTGAGTCACGCTTGGGAACTCCATGCGTGTGTGTGTGAGAATGGGTGTGCGGCTAACAAGCCTATCAGAGTGTCACCTCTGCCTTATCGGTCTGCCACTCAAGCCTTGAATCATGTGTGTGTTGGGTGTGTGTGTGTGCATACATGTTCTGGCATTTATGTGTGTGTGTGTGTGTGTGTGTGTGNGAGATCATACAGTATTTGTGTGTGTGTGTGTGTGTGTGTGTGTGTGTGTGCGTGTGTGTGTGTATACTTACTTATTTATGAACCAACTCCTTTCTCATACACCCATTGCTCTTTTCTACATAGAAGGTGCTTTAAAAAGATGAGGCGAGAGTTGCCTTTGAATTAAACAAGGAGGGATAGCTCTTGTTAGCACTGTTGTTGTTTGCCTTCCAATTTAATTTAGGAGAGAAGACCTTGTGCTGGTTAGCTCACTCTACTGTAAGCCTGACAGGCTGAATTCCTTGGAGTCCAAGGCTTGGAAGAGTACAGCAAGGCAGACAGGAAAAGACTGTGACAGGGCTCTTTAGGTGGGAACAGAACAAAGGTGGGCCTGGTTTCATTTTCATTCCTGATGACTTTGTGCTGAATACGAGTTAAGCTCTAATGACTTGTGAGCCTCAAATCCCAGGGAGATTGTCACATTGGATTCCAGTGGTCCCAGCATGGAAGTTTGTTCTGGGAAAAAATGAGGAGACGTAAAGGAGACAGAGGACAAAAGGGAGCAAGAGAAGTAAGAAGCAGATAGTGATGCCAGTCACACGTGAAAAAAATAAAATTTCTCTACTCACGCTTCCCTCTCATCCTTAAAGTTGGATCACTTTTTTTTCATTTGCCATGGTTCATAGGTCATTTAATAACCTTAAATTACATTTCTAATTTTAATTAAAGTCACAGTGAATGGAGTGTGTCCAAAAAACAGATTACCTGTGCTGCATATCAATGAGGACTGCCTGTTTGAGGGGAAGCTTCAGCCTTGTGGCAATTCAGGTTCATTTATGGACACAAGCCATATTTCCTTCACACTGATTGAACAGCTTTGTTTTGTACTGCACAAAACAGGACCAGTTACATCTTCTGATTACATTCATACAGCACAAACCAACCCAGAAATATCCTGAAGTTTAATTTTGATTGCAGAGAAAATGCAAGGAAAGCACCAAACAGAACTTACATGACACAGCTGAAGAAGATGTGATTTCCTTTCAGTGATTTTATCAGTTCGCAAATTTTTGTGGCTGCAGTTTTCAAAATTAGTTTTTTAGCACTCACAAAAAATCCAACTCTCTGTAGCTTTCACCGTCCTCAGTCGTTTGACATGGATTAACAAAATGAAATGTACTGTAGTGCTGTTGCTGCGCTCTGCCATCTTTCTGCAGAATTGGCAGAATGTAAAAGCTCCCCTTTCATTAAGTGTGCAAATGGTTTCTTTGACAGTCAGTGTCAAAAACATGCAAGAGGTCTATTAATAAACGATTGGGGAAGCACACTAGAGGGGTAACCTCAGTGAGGCTCTAACCTTAATGGTCATCTTTTTCATTAATTTTTCAATTCCTCATTAAGGTTTTGGCCATATGTACATTTGTTTCAACGAACACTGTCAAGCCAATGATAAATATGTGGTGGTAATGAGCATATCCATAGACCACATTTGCATAGAAAGCTAGAGGCAGATGAGTAATTTGATAAACGCAGCCTTAGGCAGAACTAGGAGTCATTTGTTGTTGCCTGAAGCCATAAAACTGGATAAAAAAACTAAAAAGAAACTTCACACTCAGTGCAAATTGTTAGTGTTGGAAAACCAGTTGGGAGATTGAATGTTTTTTTTTTATTGTGTTCTGCAAAGGGGCAAAGGATAAAAGCTAAATGAACACAACAAATAGTGTCAGTATTTAATGCTCAACACTGTGCTCTGCAAAGTTTCTCACCATATGAAAAAAAAGACTCCATCTCCCAAGGGTACCTTATTTTTCTCCTTCACTTGTGTCCCAGCCTAAATGTTGTCTCTTCTGCACACCTAGTATTGTGATGTAAATTAGACGCACATTTGGCTCATCCTGCTCTGCTGAAGTGGAAAGGTAAATATTTGCATTATGCTTGCAGGCTGAGGTGCACACGACATTGCATTATTCCATTAACCCACATCTTTGTGCACAACAACACTGTATCTGCGCTAATCGGCCTGTAGCTCTATGCATACCAAAGCCTGGACTACTTGCATATCTGCATGCTGGTCAGACTGCTGATGATATTCTAATCTGACTCATAAAAAGACTCGTATATTTCACTTATGTGCTGTGAGTGTGAGCTTTTGTGAATGTTCAGTTTGGACATTTTTTTTGTTTTCCTAAGATGTATTTGTCCATGGCTAATAACTTCAGTCAATCAGATGTAATAATGAATAAGCTCAATGTTCTCCCACTGTCCCTGTTTCATCCCCTATTAATTCTACTTCATTGAATGGAAAGGCATAATTTCACTCTCCCATTTCTTCCACACCATTGTTTCATTGATATCACATTGTCTGGTTTTTGGAACGGATAATTAACCTCTTCCACAATCCATTTATCAATAAAATGTTTTCAGGTCACAAACACTTTACTTATTGATTCAGCCTTTTAATAGCACTCTGAGCTAAATGACAAAAGGAGCATTGAATTGCACAGGACATCCTATGTGTCAAATCAGGCATGTTTGTATCCAGTAAGAGCAGAAATCCTTATGCTGAGATGAACACATCAAAACCAGGATAAACATCTAATGAAGGTTTATAGGACAAGCAATATACTGTATAGGACTGGCTATTAAATCATATTACATACAATACATCTCAGTTTGTAAACATAGTTTTCCTTGGAGGATACGGAGTTTTACATTGGCACGGCTACCTTGCTTATTCCCATAAATAAATAAATGAGGTCACGTTTGTTTGTTTACTTATTCCTGGATTCCTTTACATGTTAATCTTCCCTCCAGATCAGTTTCCTGCTGACATTTAAGGAGGAACTTAATATCAAAGATTGTGCTCTTATGCCTTCAGGCTATAAGCAGTAACTCTTTTTTCAAACTCTCTCTAGCTAATGGTTTTCATGCTTGAGAGCATATCATTACATATCATTTGCATGACGTGTAACATCTGAGGTTAAAAGTGTAGCATACTGCTAGTAGTAACAATTTCTGAAACTGGTGAGATTTACAGCCATCTCTAAGTGTATGTCTGTAATTGGTCATTTCACACAAACCTGCTTACTGCTTTTGTGAATCCTCATTAGCATGCACTGTGTTCTACATCAAGTTAAAAGAAAATTCACAGTTGACAAGATCTCAGAGGCAATGATTCGCAGGCTGTGTTGAAGGTCAAAGCTCACCAGAAAGAAGTAGTATCATAACTGCTACTAAATATCAAGGACAAATACTTTGATACTTGAAACACCACCAACACCCTGTGGTTTAATGAAGTGACTGATTTGAATACAGACATCAAAATTCATTGACAGAAAAAGCATAGTAACTTAATTGGCCCTTCGTCAAGACAAACAAGAAACATACATCATAACTTTATTTGGCACTCTGTTACCGGAAACACAGGTAACCTATGTAAATAAACAAATATCCTGCAAAATGGCACTACTTCAGTGAATAACATTTCACAGTGCCTGGAACCAGAAGCCATCACACAGAGTCAAACTGCAGGGAAAACTGAATTGGACTTGGCAAAAACATGGCTGCTGAAGTGGCTGGTTCACATTTACTTTGCATAGCAGTGTGAGACTGCTCTCTGGCACTGCCATCTTCTGAATGCAAGCCAAGGCCTCCTGCCTGCTACTGAGGTACAACAAGGTTGCAGCTGCGCAGCACTTTAAAGAGAATATTTAAATGCATGCTGATAAATTGGGCCCTGTGGTGTGCTGTGTCTGTTTGTTCACTTCATGTGTTGTGGTGTCCTTGTCAAATTATCTTGCAGTCTGCGCAGTCAGCAGAGTTAGTTGTGTGTGCTTGATCTATTTGCGCTGAGATCTCTACTTGTCGGTCTCTAACTTTCCCTGTTGAAGATATTATTGTTAAATTTATGCTATATTCTGTCTCCAAATTTGATTGACCCGAAGGCACAATCAACCCACTGAGAGGGCAGTAGATAACGGTTATATTGATAGCGTAATTATTTGCGCAGCTTGATAGGCCAATTAGTGTCTTTACACAGGGATTGTGGAGTCAAAGCTCTGTAATTTATCCCCACCACATACAGCGCAGCACTGAACACAGATTACAATATCACCTGAAACCAGAGGCGAACGAAACAAGCCAAGCTGGAGAGAAGCTCTTACTTTTCGTATACGATGCACAAATGAGGGTAGGGTTGCGTCTCGAATGAAAAACATGGTAATCCACCTAAAATCCCTCAGGATCAACTGCTGTTAAGGAGTCTGCATCCACCTAGGCTTTTCCAACCCGATGAGCCCTGGGTACTTTGTAGACGAGATATTATTCAAATCAGCTTGGTGAAAGCACATCCTTGCCAGTTTTGCATGTCCCTGTGTAGGTGAAATCAGTGAAAGACACATTAGAGAATCTGATTTTTGATACTTGTGCAAGTTCTTGAAGAATCTATTTTAGTTTTAGTGAGATGTTTTAAAATCAGACAAGACTGACATTTTTAGTGTAATAATAAACAGTAAAAAGCTCCTCTATTACTACTAACACACTGTAATTCCCAAAGTGCGCCTTCATATAACTCACAGCTGTCAATGACCCCAAATAATTAATGCCAAACATATTACTTGGACTACAGCCCGGCCTCATTACATCCCTTTGTGGGCTTTTTTTCTTTTATACAGTGGACTAATTGGTGAGGGAGCAGTTAAAGCATTTCCCCATCCTTTTAGTGCAGTGTGACTAAAAAATGTGGTATTTCACCCAGATGGGCGTGGTTTAACAGGACACAGCAGTGCATGCTTTAGCAAACCTAGAAGTGTACATCAATGAGTTGGAGGGTGAATTACATGAGTTTTTTACAAATAATATAAGTTGCCACTTTTAATTGGCACTAATAAATCTTCCTAACATTAGAATGCCTTAAGAGGCACTTCATATGATGTGCCATGAAAATATATCGTGACATTTACTGGTTTTTCTAATTTTACATTACACAGATGTTTCTTTGCTTATCTCGCAATACAATGATGTGAATCTGATCCACTTCAAAATGTGCTAAAATCTTTGTCCAGTAGAATATACCACTTAACACACTGGTAGAATGTGTAGTAGACTGTCAGGTTACTGAAACATAGTGCCAAGGAAAAGAAAGAATGCCTATAAGAATATTAATTTAATTTTATATATGCAAACACTCCACCTACCTTCTTTTTTATTAAATTAATGAATTTTATTTTTGTTTTGTCTCAGTCACAGATGAGTGAAATGCAACAGCAGCATGAAAAAGAGACACGCACAGGCAATTATTCTGATTTGATTAAAATGAGAAGTTGGACGGAGTGGCAAAGTATGAGCTATATTCCAAGCTTGGAAAAATAGGCAATCTAAACTATGTAGTGCATGTATACTATATGAGATCAGTTTATGTTATGCATTTCAAGTATGAAGGCATAATATACTGTACTATTCATGTTATCCAGTAAGAAATTGATGGTCTACATTGTAAACGCATTTGGGCTGGCCATCTCTTGATTCAAAATACTACATTAATATCAGAATGCAGACTGATTCAAAAAATACATCTCCATTGGAAGTTACAGTTTGATGTGAGGTCTCCCATCAGTTTAATCCTGTAATTAAGTCAATGATTAATAGTTAATAGACAACCTTTTAGATTACAGTGCTGCTACCTCATCCAAAAAGTAATGTGATAAACCAATGTGAACTGGTTAAAGCTGATGCATGAGGTAAGGCACCACAACTGCATGAAACAGAGAGTTTCTGTTTGTTTTTTTAGGGAGCCTTCTAGTGCAATAACCTAGAGCAATGCTTCCTCTCCTTGTTGTAATCAAAGGAAATGTGCTGCATGATCTTATTCACTTATGGCTTCCTGAGCTGAGACTGCTTTCTGATCAGAATGCACTGGAGAGACCAAAGGGGGTGGCACACAGTGTCCATGTTGCTTTCTAAATAAGAAGGTAAAATAGATGGCAAACTGACAAATATGATGAATGTTTTTGGTAAAGCTGTGGACTTTCTGTGGCTGTTTCCATAAACCCAGTTCAATTATGACTCCACAAAGTGTGTAAATAAAGAGGTTACTTTACTATGAATCTGTGCAGTGATGCTCTTTGAGTCTTCATTGAAATTATGCTATGAGGCAAGAGGTAAAGTTTAAAGCGATTCTGAGGTTACTAAAGAATTCCCTCAGCTGCTAGGGTGGAGCACTCCTACTCTGTTTTACAATCTGTGTGGATGATCCTATTAAATTGATCCTAAGGGATTCCCTGTTGAGAAGAAGAAAGATCTAACGGACTTAATTAGTGTTCAAATAGGAAGTTAAAACTTGAAACTTAAAAACATCCAGAAGCATACAAACAATTTATTGATGATATAACTGAAATCAGTTGAACTTGCATGTTCTGTGTTTCTCTTAACTTTAATCAATGCAGGGAGAGCAGTGGGACAGACCTCAACCAGAGAGCGGCGTAAATTGGTTTTATTTCAACATAGATAGTTATCACAGCAGCAGAGGATTGGAACAGGCCATATCTTTTCATCCAACCAGCACAAACTGAAAGTCATGATGAGGATTTCCTACACCACAAAGATTTTTGCGATACATGAGTGATCATCACAACATAATAGCTATCAAACAGAGATGGCACTTTTTTCTATTTTCTTGAATAGTAAATAGCATAATATTGACTTTTTTAACCAGATGTTTGGTTTGAGAGAGGTTATAGTAAGTGCCCATGTATATTAAGCATCATGCTAATTTAATGAACAATAGCTGACATAATGGCTAAGGTCCTGTTCTTGTAGTGATCTGTGACTCTATACTCTGTCTCACTTCTTCCTTCTGTCTTTTTTTAAATTTTTGTTTGAAAGTTTTTGCATTGCTGGAAAATATCGTGAGTTCAATTGTAATCCTGATGCCTTCTTTTAAGGCCTTCCTTAAATTATGAAATTCATAAGCTGAATTAGTAAAGTTAAACTGGTAAAACAAAGGTCAATTGAAACAAGTCACAGGTCTGCATTTAGTGCTCTGAATTGTGAATGTATGTCACCTCTGTCATCAGCCTCTCCAGTCTTTCTGCCCTCTTCACTGTGAAAAGCTGAAAAACCCATAATAAATAAACAAATCACTGGAGAACAGTTTTCTGTTTTGTTCCTGTAAACATCTTTAGGTCGCACTATGTAAAATCTGAAGGCTTTATTTTGTCCCTCTCTGTAAGCATACAGCAAGGCTTGCACTTTCTTTGGGAAGCTGATAAATATAAAATATCACTGTGCTACCTGAACTCGTCCTGGTTGCTTTGCATGGCTGCACTTTGTATCTCTGCTCATGACTGAAAGGATGTCTTGCATCGAGTAAGACCAAGAGCAACCCGTCTTATCTACGTGGGAGAAAAGCAGAAAGCAAATTCAAGATTTATGTTCTGGCCATCCATAACGCTGTTTGAACCTCTCAGTCCTTTTAAATGAAATTGTAGAGAAGTTAAAATGTTGCAGCTTGTGTGTTGATTCTGTGCAGTTGTGCCAAATGTTGTCAGACAAAGTCTCTACATAGATTTGCCAAAGTGTGCCGAGACCTAGAGGTTTGCCAGGACATACTGTCACCCAGAACTAATCTAGCACAGACAGGCATAGACAAGGCACAGTTTCCCTAATTTACTCACATCCATTTAAGCTTTTCTTTTGCTTTCTAAAACTGACTCATAGTGAATCTAACCAATCTAGAAATATACTTCTTAAACACCCAGTCGATACTGTTTACCATATTCTTATTTACAAATGTTATTTTTAGAGCATTAGCAAATCACAAAAAGACAAGATGAAAGAAGACAACATAGAAGTGTCCGAATCACCATGATATACCATCCAAATATAACACTACTGATAATATATCTCTCTGCATATCAAGAGTTCTTTCCAGTATAACAAACCACATCTACTGTATCCATGAGGGTTTAGTACAAACCTGAATCCCTCTCCAAGAGCCCCAGTCTGTTATTTGCTGTCTAAAACCAATGAGTGCCATGTCTATAACCCTGGCCAAAAGGCTCAGCTGGGCTTTGCGCTGGGAAATGGACCACTGGACTCTGCCAAAAAAGCCCTCAAAGTCATTTCTCCCAACTGTAGTCTTGGGGATTCTTGTAAATCCAGCGCACCCGATCATCTATAAATAAGTGGCACACTTGTAGAAAGGGTAGTTTAGAAAGAGTGGTTTTGATGCTGGACATTGACATACAAGTGCTATTATTCTTAATTTCCACCCCAATGAGCAAAGCAAATTGACGGAGGCCAGTAGGAATAGGTTGGGAGACAAGAATTATATATGTCAGGTGTTGTTAAAAAGACGATCCTTTCAGTTTCAAAATCCATCAATCTTTATGGCAAAGAGAAATAACTATTCAATTAGAGAGTGAATCAGCTGTAGTGTAAGCATGCATTTTGGGAGTAAGTGTTTCCCATTAAGTTGTAGGTTTCACCATCTGTCCTGTCTTTACTGTTCATAACTTTCATTTACTTGGCTGAGAGTGTACTCCAAATATAAATACTGCAAAATCCAATTCATAGTTACTCTTAACTTCAAGATGCCAGGGGCTGTTTCTCTCCCCAGCCAAAGTCTGCAGAAAGCAGTAATACACAGCACGAATAGGGAATGAGCTGTTTGTTTCACATCAGTGCTTTGCCAGATATTTGTTTAATAAATTGTCAAGGGGTAAGACAATTATACAACCTAATTCTCATTGTGGCATTAATTGCCAAGTAGTTAATTAAAATGCAGAGTGATTGGAAAGTACACTGTCCCACAGGATGTAATACTGCTGATATTATAAACACTTGATTGTGAGACTGATACTGTAATATGCATCTCATCAAGAGGGATTAATGAGGTCTTGAAATTATACTTCCTGTCACCTTTTGTTACTCTTAGTCATTTCTGAAAACCATATCTGCCACTTTCATTTCCTTACGCTAATAACCTATTTAATGACTAACCTCCTTAAAGCGAGTAGGATGGGCCATGTTTAGCAATGTAAAACTAGTTATTAGGCTTTCATTGCTAAGGGCAATAGGGTTAACTGAGCAGGATTAGCAGGCTTATTTAAAATATTATACTACTAAATCGAAACAGGCAAATGCATCCAAGCAACTATAGTCTGTTTGGTGCTGTTTTTTTCCAGTTTGTCATTATCTCATTTAGTATTCTGAATTGATCTGGCAAGAAGTTATCTCTTTCTTTAAACTTGAAAGTAAACTATATTGCCTTGAAGTCCTGTTAAATAATGCATTCATTTCTGATATGGCACAACGATTTGTCTGCTTAGGCTATAACAGTTGTAAGAAGTTCTTAATGTCTGTATGTAATTCTGTATGTATTATGTGTGCTCACAGTTCACAGGATTGCTCTGTGAAGGAAAGTTAAATTCAAGCATTCAAGGAAAAGGCCATTTTCAGTTAGTGTTTTTCCATTTTAGTACTATAGGTTAATATTTAAAGCAGTAAATTGCTTATCATAAATGGCAAATTATAGACTGATTGAGAGGGAAAATTTATACTGATAAATCTCTAATACTGTATACAGTTGACAACAATCTGAAATTAATACTGTACACTGTACCATAATTATAGATAAAGGATTTGTCATTGTACACAGATATGCTGTTTATATCTGAACTGTTTATCATACTGAATTGTCATGACAGTCATTCTCCTTCATAAAAATTAAGCCTGATGCTGATTTTTGCATCCAGCTGGATTTTGTATTAGATGCCACATGTTTCACATCTACTGTAATGGTTTAAATAGTTTTTATGGTTGTGGAACGGCTTTGACCAGATGGCATGCTCTCTGCCCCTTTGAGCATTTTCCCTGCTGTTCAGTCCACTGACAGTTGTTTCATGTCTGTTACATTAGCAGGAATCTGCAGATGATATTCTATAGCTGTAAAAACAGATGTGCTCAGAATATTAACTCACCACACATGGTGATTATTATCTAAGTATGTAGATTGAAGAGAGATAAAAAAAGTATACTGTATGTTTGCAATATCAATATAAATGTAGAAATTATAATTAAATTTATGTAATCTCAGTATAGTGATATTTTCAGTATAATAGCTAGTTTTAGTCATGTACTCAGGGTAAGACAGATGTTTTGCAGATGTCCTTTATTATCTCAAGTTGGTGTCCTTAAATGAAAGAAAGTCAAACTACAATGTATTCAAAGTGCATTGACAAAAACAAGAACATATTGCCTGGAAGATTTTGGTTAAAATATTAGAAATCAAACAGTCAAAAGCCCAACAAAAAANTTCAAAGTGCATTGACAAAAACAAGAACATATTGCCTGGAAGTCAGACAAAATCCTGCCCAACAAAAACTCAAGGTATTTACTCTCACAATATAAAAATTGTGTTCTTTTCCATCGTTCATGAAAATTTAAAATTCATTGCACCAGTGTGCTGCTGTCAATCTGTCTGTCACCAGAGATGGACTCATCAACCATTTTTCCTGCAAGGTGAGGTTTCTAAATGAATGTTTTGTGTCTGAATTTAACTAACATGGGCACCAGTACTGTGAAAAAACATTTAATAAGAATCAAGAAAAATGAATATACCAAAAGCCAAATATCACATTTATTGACCTAAGAAGCTACTCTTTAACATCTGCCTTGAATGTTACAATCCAGATTCTTATAAATATCACTCTGTTCTCACTAGGCAGGTACTGTGAAACAAATTGTATAATCACAAAGTAAGTACATGCTCTATATTTTATTTTTAACATGTGTTTACATATGAGTGAAATACAATTGGGAGTATTGCCACACTCTCATCATTTCTTATATGTGAATAAAAGTGCCTTGGGTTGCTTTTTTTCTCTTTTTTTTGCTCTTACTGGGGAATGCCATGGGTGTCAAACCAATCAGAGGAGCTTAGAGGCATAAAGTTCACTGCTCCCCTCCTGCTGTCATCCTACTATCCCACCACACTGGAGCACAGATCCAACCTGACACATGGGACTGCACAGTATGTCCTCCAATTCTTTGTTTTGTTTAGGCCTAACTATTGCTCTTTCTATAACTCAAAGACAGTATTTTGTTCTTTTTTTTCTTGCCACTGCCTCTGAACAATTTACATGATCCAGTATATTTTATGACCTTGTGAATCCATTTAACAACACNCTGACACATGGGACTGCACAGTATGTCCTCCAATTCTTTGTTCTGTTTAGGCCTAATTATTGCTCTTTCTATAACTCAAAGACAGCATTTTGTTCTTTTTTTTCTTGCCACTGCCTCTGAACAATTTACATGATCCAGTATATTTTATGACCTTGTAAATCCATTTAACAACATATTTATTTGGAAGCCACTGCTAAATTTATAATACCACCTCACCTCACTTCACCTCACCTCAGGCTCTAATTCAGAGTTCATTTGACTCTAAATTATTGAATCATTAAATGTTAGTTTGTTTCATGGATGTATGACTTAAGATAATTTAAAGATTTATACACTTCAGTAAAAACTGGTTAGGCACCACAAGAGAATACAAGCCCATCTAGCAAGACTATTTGTGATGTAGAAACCTTTACATGTTCATGGAGCTCCCCTCTGGCTCTCTAGAGTCAAATAGACGTCAAGGCTCACTGTGCACTCATGGTTTAAGCATGTCAGCAGTGGCTACATGATCACTTGTGTATGCTGCTTTAATGGCACACCACATGTTGCACTAATAGCTTGTGTTCTTCAGCTCCCTTGTCTTCATCCTCAGGGACTTAACAAATGGACCATCCACTGTATTGAAAAGGGATTTTCCCTTCCAACCCCATTGCATCTAATTCTGCTGATCCATTTTTCCCTTGGTTTCCCTAGGTACTTGCTTCTGCTTTCTGCCTCATTGGTTGATCCATGGTGGTCAGTCTTACAGTAAATGTTTTCATGCTCCTAGCCAATAAACAATATGTCGAAAAATATATTGTGCAAGGTTTAAAATAACAGCTCTGCACTGTTGCCTCAGCAGCTTCTATCTGATTGTAGTGTCTGAATGAGCCCTGTCGTCAATTTCTCATCTTGCTCAACATGACAGATAATGTTTTCTCATTGTTTCCATCCAATTTTCTATCTAGAAGATCAATATAGTGGCACACTTGGAGTGAAATAACCCGTGAAGTGCTGTGGATACACACCCCTAGCTTTTACAGCAGTGCTGGAAATTACACATACATACAAACATACATGATAAAAGTATTTATGTACAATAATAAATGGACCTAGCTGTTGCAGGAGCTGACAGCAGTCAGTCTATAATAGTCTCTCTATTGTGTATCTAAAATGAGTCATTCACTTTATTTATGGCTTTCTGATGACATTGCCTGCAAATAAGTTTTCACATTATACAGGCCTGTGAGCAAAATACTAGAGATGAGGAAGTATAAAATGTAATTGTGCATCATTATTGTGTGGCATGCAATTTTTTTCCATGTTGATAGCATTAGTTGCTATTTGTACATAAACATATACATGCAGCTGCATACATAAATAAGCTGTTGTACTTGTTTTCTGACAGCAGCATAGTGAGATTAGTGCAAATAGACTTAGCCACAATGATGACCATTTGTGTGTGCCTTTTTTTTTCAAAATGAAGAATGACTCTATTCTGTTTTTTTTTCTTTCCCCTCATTACGACACTCCACTCTATTCAATCGACAGCAGGCTATTCTATTTCCAAGTGTCATGTTTAATGAACACACAGTTCATTCATTTACAGCCAGAGAAGAGAGGGAAGATGGGAGGGGACTGTGTAATGGAAGACTGACAGAGTGGAAATCAAACGAAATGAGAGAAAGAGGATAACTGATAGAAGAGGGAGAGAGGGGGAATGAAAAGATGAGAAATGGATTGAAACAATGGCAAAGAGGCATTGGGGGTTGCATTAGAACAGCAAGCTTGACACTCTGTTAGAGTAAAGTCTACATTTCCTCATGAGGATCCTAAGGCTGGAGTCACTACATCCAACCTCACAAATTCAGGACTTTTCCCACTATTATTCACAGACACCCCAGGATGGGTCTTGTCTTATTTTGTTTGGGCTGGTTTTGACAGCTGTATCTTCCCCTTGTCAGATCTCCCCTAACACTGCACTGTTTCCAAAGCCTGCTAGCTATGTAAACATGGCAATGAGGACATGGACAAAGAACATGAGAAATGCATTTGATGCTGTCATGTATTGCCTATATAAGAGTAGGTCTGCAATCAGAACTGAATATTAAAGATAAAAGTGTGAACATAGACAAAGACACAGGATTCAAAGCAAACTATAGAGCGCACTGTCAGCATTAGCTACTGAAATTTTGACACTTTAATTAATAAATTACTCTCAGGGAATTCACACCTTAAGGGATAGCATATTTCAGCCTTTGATTTGTTCATACTAGCCACATTTTCTGAGGACAACAGCAATACTTTCAAGGTAAAAATGTGTATCCCTTAGCTGAAAAGAGCCAAGTCAACAATCCCCTTGGAATGCATTAGAGACTCATTGACGTTACCCTGCCTTTAAAACATCAGCTCAGCTTTTTCCTTTGCCCATCCCTTGTGGCAAACACATTCTCATTAAATAACTTCCATAACAAAGGTGAAACTGAAGAACAGGTGATGAGGAATTTTCAGTGCCCCCAAGAGATTTGTGAAACTATGAACAGACGCCTGTAACTATCGATCAGGCTCAGTTGGTGAATTTTAAAATACATTCCAATTAAATATTAGTTTTTCAACATGTCATAATGTGTGAGTGTTTGTGTATCTTGTCCATTTGGAGATAAAGGGAAAAGGATAACTGAAGGATTCAAAACTGAAGTAAAAACTGATAATAACGATTACAGAGTCTGTAACCTTACTTGTTCCAAATGGATGGGATTCCAAGCATTTCACATCTGCCTTTGAGGCCAATGAAATTGTCTGGCCTAGGGGTATGAGAGGGGAAACAGGATGAGATTATTTTAATTCACTCAAGGTCATTTGTGTTGTGGCTGAAGTCATACACCACCAGGACCATGTGGTGTTTTATCACCCCTATTTCTATCGCTTCCTCCGTGCACCTCTTCTTTCTTGCTTTCTCCACGCTTTTAACCCCGTTTCCTATCTTCTCGTGGCTTTACCTCACACATCAGGCCAAACTGCATTATCTCNGTGTGTGTGTGTGTGTGTGTGTGTGTGTGTGTGTGTGTGTGTGTGTGTGTGTGTGTGTGTGTGTGTGTGTGTGTGTGCTTGGTCAGGGAATCCAGCATAGTCAGAGAGCTTTTACAGATAAGATAGCAATGAAAAAAAATTCAGAGATGACCCCTGCGCGCACACACACACATGCATGCATGCACACACACACACACACAC
>JANJYP010046877.1:0-11887 GCA_024605115.1 Rastrelliger brachysoma | reverse complement strand
CACGGCCCTCCATGGCACATGATTGCCCACCCCTGGTATAATAACTTACTACTTATCTGTATACAGTACCAGTCAAAATTGTGATACTGTATATGTGTATACTACGAAAAGAGAGTCTTAGTCAACTGAAAACCCCTCGACTTTTTCATCATTTAATTATCTTTTTTGTTATTTTTGTTCTGTTTCCAGTCACTTAAATGTGAGAATTTGATGCTTTTTGCCATTTAATTGTCATTTGGACTGTTGGTTAACTAAAACAAGCAATTTGAATAAATCATCTCAAGCTGACATAATAATAAATGCAGTCAAACAACTGATTGATCACAAAAATAATTCATATTAATTAGCATATTCATGGAGATGTAGGGAAGTCATTTGCTTATACATTTTTTCAAAAGCTAACTTAAGAAAATTTAGAGGATAAAATAATGTGATTTGCTTTATTTACAGAACACAACATGCCAGTCTGAGGGCAGTCGACTGCAACAGGCCTTGGGCTTCAGTATTTACCAAGGCTTTGTATTTGCTTATGAGAGCTTGCTTGCATCACAGGTGAGGGTATCTGTGTGAAATCCATGGATGATGATAGTAAATCAAAAAACAAGACATGTGATTCTGCTATCACTGTATTTAGATTTAGTTTAGTTCTGATTGTGATTTGTTGTCTATAGCTGGAGGAAAATGACACGTTGGACAGAGTGCTGTTGTACTGCCAATCCACAGCTGGACAGATGGTGACAGAACTGCGTAAGCTGCCTAGTGAAAGCCTCCTCATCAAAGCAGGTGATTTATATTGTAGTTTCAGTAGTGCACTTGTTCATTTTTTTTGGTCAGTAGACTTTCTTAAATTATGAGGAACATGTCATTAGTATTACTGTCACATTTTTTTTTATCACCATGTGCCCTTGTAGTGATTGCTATCAGCAACTTAGTATGTGGACTGTACAACCGGCGTCTCTATGACCAGGCCTTCAAACTTGTTGAGATCCTTTGCAAGGATCTATGCAAGAATTGTCCCGTTTCATTGTCTGTTGACAGGGTAAGCTCTTTAATCATGTATCACACATTCATTTTTATAAATACCCAGCATATATCAAACATAATAGTGCTTCCCAATTTTAAGGGTGTTTTTTAATTTTAAAAGATGGGACAAAGCCTAAATTATTTGTTCATTTGATCATGACCATTTGTAATTTATAATGATGTTTATATTTACATTCTCTAGTTGAACCGGCCGTTTATGCTGGCTGTGCAGACGTCTCGGAGGGCTGGGCAGCTAGAGCGAGCACTGGACTGGGTGATCCTGTGGCTGAAGGCTCTGGGGGACAAAATCACTTTACATATGGCTGAACCAATCTCTTTGTGGGTGAAGACAAAGATGGACGCAGCACGTAACTCTGAAGAGGACATCCGACTCAGGTACAGACAAGTCCAAATGAAATGACTTATAGTAATTGATTCTCGAAATTATTTTTCCTGAAATGTATGAAGGCAAGGTTTCAATTCAAATATAGTTAGGAAATACATTTTACTAGTTTTTAATTTTATTTTTAGGATGTTGTGACAACATTAATGAGGAAGTAATTTGTGAAATATACATGAAACAGAAACTGATATATATTTTCCTGTCACAGGACATTACGTGATGGTTTTGGTCCTGATGTCCCTGATGAAGGAGTAATGCTTTGCATTTTGGATGAAGAACTGCGTGCCTATAAGGATGTGGCAGGGGACACAGCCCAGGAGCGTTACAACACTCTTTGTGATCTGTTAAGCATCTGTCATGAAGAGAGCTCCCAGACCCACCTGCGTGCTGTTTACCTCTGTGAAATGGCCCAAGTTGTGTGCTTCCAGGATTTCAGTGAACACACTGACTGGTAAGAGCCTTACAAGTAATCTAATGGACAATTACTTTTGATATTTGGCACATATACTTCTTGAAGATATGATTTGTACCTCTGTCAGGTTGAGAGATTTCTGTGTGTCAGTTGAAATCCAACAACTCTTTTAGAGTGCAGAAAGTGTGCATGAGCTGTCCAATTAACAATTTTGTAGATTTGTACAGTCCTTAGATCATTGAGGTATTCATTCAAAGTAATTGTGTTTTAATTCATTGCTATGGAAATACAGTTCCAAAGATGTGTATCTCATAATGCACAGGGTAAACCTAGGTGCATTCTCATCAAGCAAAGTGTTTTGTATAGTGTTCTCCTGTATTAATAGTTTTAGTGGAAAAAGATAATACCTGTTTTGAGTGGCAACCCTAACCCCAGAAAACCTTTGGGTGTGACAAGATTTTGTATTGGAAACAGTAACTGAAAAAAATGTCAGACCACTTTGGGGATATCTAAGGTTAATATTAGTATTTGAAAAATTGGAGAAATTGGAGCCACTGGCCTTTTCAGTCAACAGAATAACATGCCAGTCCTTTCTGATGGATGAGCTATACTGTATAATGCTGAAACAATTTCTAAATGACTTCAAGCATACCTTTGCTGTTTTTGAATCTGGAGTCCAGCTGAGCCATCAGGGGCAGAAACCTGTTGTCTTTGCATCCATCATGTTTTTCTGTAATCACACAGCACAGCAGTTGATTTTACTCATGAAGCTTTAAGACTTCTGGAGGAAGAACCAGAGACTCCAGAAAATGCTGACAGACTTAAGGATGACAAAGCCCACGCTCAACTTTGGCTCTATATCTGCACTCTGGAGAACAATCTTCATGAGGTGAGCATTTGGATCTGTCAGGATATCATTTACTCTTCATTTTATTTTTTTATGTGCTGTTTTCATTTTAGCATATTGATTGTAGTTAATTGATGTCAGTTCATACTGTGAATATAGTTTCACAAAAGTTTTTTTTTTTTTTTGTGAATAAAATCAATACAAAACCAGTCTGCACGCCATCAGGGTGAACCAGTTTAATCTTGATATTGCTGGAGGATGTTATTATTAAATATTATTGTCTTCATTATTATTATTATTATTAATAATAATAATAATAAATTATTGTGTGTGGTGAATGATTTGTGCAGTGTACAGTATAATATTTTAGATTTAAAATATAATTTGTATTCATTAATATAACTTTTATGTACACTGAGTATTGTTCGTACTTCAATTTTGCATAGTTTTTGCTCAAAAACCTTTAAAATTTTTGGACTGCTGCTATAGCTTCTATAGCTGTTAACTGGAATGCAGTCTCAGTGTAATAGTCTGGCCAAGTGTTTTGTGATGAAAAATTGATGTTTGTGTGTTTTTTCATCAGGCCATTGAGAGGGACAAAAAACTGCTGGAAGAGCGTGAGCAAACGCGTTGTGTAGACAATCCCGTTGGGACCAATGATTTTGATTATGAAGATAAACAGAAGAATCAGGACAGCATCCTGGTCTATGAAGGCCTTCATTTCAGCCTGGCTGCAGAAAACAGTAGGAACCTCTTTTTGATAAATTGACTATCATCCTGTGTGCTATTGTATCATATGATGGATATTAATTGTAGTGTAACTATGTATTTAAAATGGTTTCTTTATCATTTGTTGTCTTTGTGTGATATTAATTCTTATTTTTGTTCTTAAAGAGTTCTGCAAACCTTTGGAAAGAGCACTGGATGAGTGGTATGCTCTTCTGCAGAGTAAAGTCCTGCCCTCTGTAAGAAACCCCAAACAGACCTGTAGCTCTATTGTTATGACTGCAGCTCTTTTCAGACTCATGGGAAAGGTAAGAAGAAACAATGTGAAAAATCATTGTGGAGGGTTATTTTTGTTTTTACTTTCTTACTTCATCTCCAAATAGACTTCAATCTTGTACCAAATAAGTAATCACTTTTTGTCATCCATGAAGCATTATACACATTTGTAAAGAGAATTGTAAATGTGAATTGACCAAATTTCCCGGTCTTTTCACAAGAAAAAGTAATAAATTATATTGAATGTTGTAAGGAAAATACTGTAATTTAAAGTTGTAAGAGAGATTTTTTTGGTGTATCCTGAGGTCAGTGTGTTAGAGCTTGTATTCAGATCATTATGTATATGATCTGTGTATTTATCAATTCTCACAATTATTTTGTAGCCTCTCAAAGCTTTGGAAGCTTACAAGCTTGCTATTGGACTCTCACATCAACTTGCTGACACCCAAGGATGTGCCAGCTCCCTCTGTCAATCTGCCAGCCTCCTCCTGGTTTTAGGCACCCCTGATATGGCTTTGGTAAAGCAATGCTGTAATGATTATACACAGCAAATAGATATTTGATATGAAAAAATTTTTCAGAATTTGTTGTGCTAATATTATTTTGTTAGAAATGATTTCTTAATACAAGTAATGGATCATCTTTTCAGGCCCAGCTAGAACAAGCAGAGAAAATTCTAGCCTCGGATACGACTGCTGAGGGACTTTCTTCTCTCTCCATGCTAGCTGTTTTGTTGAAAGCTCAGTACTTCTATAGTACAGGACAGGTAGGCAACATGGGTACTAGGAGTATTTCTCATTTTAACATTGTTTTTTGCCAGTGTAAGTGTTTTTTATCACGTTGCTTCTGAATTGTTTGACCATATTACAGGTGGATTGTGGTGTGCCATATCTGTGTGAGGTGCTTAAAGAGGTGAATGAGCAGAGACAGTCAAAAAGCTGGTACCTGCTGCGTGCTCGAGCACTACAAACATGCAGCTCCTATCTGAGTTTGGACACAGACGAACTACCCCAAGCCCAAAGGGGCTGCATCACACAGCATGGTTAGCTGAAGTGCTCCCTACTCTTCATATAACCAGATGGCTTTTGATTTTGTTTCAGCTTCAGATTAATTATACTGAGTAATGGTGTATATTTGTGCATTTTAGGTATAAATAGCCCAGACACGGCTCTATATGAAAGCCTGAAGCTTTTCTGCAGCCTTCTGGTCACTTTAGTGGGGAAAGGACTATATGGGACTAATGGCAGTAGTTCAGATGTGCGCTTCATTGACCAAGGTACATTTTTTGCACATGGAATAGCAATGCATTGAAAAGTTAATAATACTTTATTGATATTTGCTGTAACACTTTCTGCAATGTATTTTTTTTTTCTTCTATCTTCCTTGGCCTATGAACAGGAGATAATCTTGTGCTAAAGTGGCAGCTGCTCTCTGAGCTGTTAAACTGCTCTATGAAGATGGTGACTGTAAGGAGCAGCTGTGGGGCCATTAATGACGCTAGGCTCCAATGCCTAGAAGCCCTTAAACTGGCCATGAAGCTGCAGGCACTTAGCCAGTATGTACATACACCACAGATGGTTGAGGGTTAAAGGTTTACAGTATTTATTTATTTTCCACATCTTTTTATTAGGTTTTTCATTCACATACAGCAATAACACACACAGTAGATCGATCATTTACTTGTCAAATGATATTGTCTCACTTTACTGACCAGACAGGTGTTTTGTTTTTTGGTTTTTTAACTATTTTTTATGGCTGTATTTTGGTGATGTACATATAACAGCAAATTATATTGTCTGAACTAATATAGCCATGTTAAAAATACCTGTTAACATCATAATGTTTGAATGAATTGAATCTTTATTTTTTGATTAGTTGTGCTGAGCTGCTGGTGGTGAAAGCTGAGTTGGAACTGATGCAAGGAGAGAAAGAGGAAGTTGGATTTGATTTAGACAAAGTCAGGACCCTCCTTGAACTCTGCACAGGTTAGGAACAGTGGCAATTATGTTGGACTTAATCTATATCCCACAGCCCCAAGTTGAAATATTATGTCAAGTTCAAGTGTCACTATTCTTGAGTTTGTTTACTTCTTTGTTTGTTTTTCGTCAGATTTTTCTGATCAGAAGCAAAAGGCAGAAGTGAAAATCAAACCAAGGAAAGGTCGACCAGCAAAGAAAACTCAGTCTCCCTCACCTATTTTAAAGGATGACATTAAGGACATCCTGAGCACAAGGTGGATTTCCAAAGAACCTGTAGCAAGTGATCTAGACAGCTCCCCGCTTCTCAAAGCTCAGCCTCGCCGCTGGCTCTCCTCTCTGGCGCATAAACCGGACTGCCCGTGCCCTTGCTGCTCTGAGCCCTGTCTGGGTCGTGTTACAGCTCGATGGGCAGCTGCACAGGCTGATCTGGTTCTCCAGCTGGATCCTGCTGAAGCCAAAGTTGGTTTGAAACTTCACTTGGCATCATTGGCCCGCTGTAAGAGCATCACTGCCAAACTTGGGGCAAAATTGGCTAAACTCTTCCCTGATTGTGACCCTGCTAAAAGTTTGGCTAAATCCACCCTGATGCAGGACGTAGTAGGCAGTGTGTACCTTCACATGGTCCTTTCTGGGTTGGAGCCCAGGCTCAACAAGATCTGTGCCATTTGGAAAGTACTTGAAGCTGGCTTAGCATTCGTTGATTCCATGCCATCTCCTGCACTAAGACCTGTGAGAGCAGGTCTAATGGCAACCAAAGCCATAGTGTCTTTGATTACCCTGGCTGCCAAAAAGAACTGCAGTCCAGAGGAGCTCTTCTCAAATGCTTGGACCTGGAATGCACCAAAAGAAGATATAGAGCTGAAATCAGAACAAAAAAAAGTGCCTTCCACATCCTTGCTGAAGAAGCCTAAAAACGTGCTTATTCCTGACAAAGCAAAAGAGGCAACGAAGATCAGAGTTGTTAAGCCAAAGATCCAAGTGACAAGCTCCTCAACCAAAGGAAAGGGTCTGGTTCCAATGACACCAGTAATGAAGTCTAAGCATTCTGCAAAGGAGCTCAGCTTTTTTGACTTCAACACAGTGGTACCAGCTTTGGCTTGTACTCCAGTTCAAAAAGTGAAAGCCCCTGGTTCGGTGCAGAAGGCATCAAAGACTGCCTCTAAGCAACAGTTTCATGTGTATGAAGAGTTGTCGCCAGTTCAAGACAAATCCCAGCCTGTGCCTGCTGCCCCCAGACGCACAAGGAAATCCCGTTTCAAGGTGAGCATCTATTTCAGAGTAAACATCTGACTGATACAAAAAATAAAGCTTTCATGTTTAAAAATGTCTTGCTTTAAATATTTGAATACAGGTGGAGTTTAGTGATGAGAGTGACTCAGAAGTCAATACCCTGGCAAACCCCAAAACAGATGTCACCAAAAAGCGGACTACTACGAGAAGAGGTGCTCAAAAGGGTAAAAAGGAGCCAGATCCACCTGCTGAGAAGGCCCCACCCAAGAGGCAGACTAGGACCAAGAATAGCACTGCACTACCTCATTTCATCTCTTCTGAGGATGATGAAACAGTGGCCACTCAGCCTACCTCAGTAAGAAGAGGAAGAACCAGGAGGGAGCTGGCCAGATCAGAGAAGGAGTCTGTGGAGGAGCCAGACAAAATGAGGACCATAGAAGAGGAAACGAACAATGTTTTGGACTTAAGCATCGAGGATCTTAGGACATCAGACACTGAGACAAACAACAATCCTGCTTCAAGTAAAGATATGGGTATGTAACATAACTTTGTGACATTGACACAAAATGCAGTGTTTTTAAATAAACTTAGAAACGTTATAACACAGGCATAAGGTCATCATTACATTTTGCTACATAAACAAGAGTATCGAATGTGCACATTGATTGGACCTGTCAAGATTATAGCAATGATACTAGAACCCTGATCTTTCTCCACGCTATTCAGAGATAGATTTTGAGGTGTTGCGGAGAGATATATGTTGTGATTTGGAAAGAGGCGACTTGTCTGAACTGAGGAACAGAGGTCACTTGAGAGGCCCTCAAACCCACCTTCCTCATGCAGACACCAGGCCAGGTAAGTCTTTACGACTGCAGTTACTTCACATAGATATTGCAGTATGGTACAATGTGTCCAATAATATGAGAACCAAAACAGGCCTGAAAATGTTTGGATGGTAAAAACAACAGTATCAAGATGTGTACAGTAAATCACCTGATCCAGTTTCTCCTGTCATTTCATTTATTTCAGACAATCTTTCTTTGGAGGATATTCAGTCTTTGCTCCGCTCAGCCTGGTTGGCTCTTCAGCACTTTCCACCTCCCAACATCTACCCAACCCTCTGTGCTCTGCTGGCTTTAGCCACAGGACAACAGGACCCCACAACTACAGCGATGCTGCACTCCCAGTCTTTAGGCATCTCAAGTCGTCATCGCACCATCCGGCATTTAGCCAGTTCTCTCAAGTAAGCATATATATAGATGAGGATAAGGATATGGTGTCATGTCATAATGGTCTATGATTAAATATTTTGGAATCTGACTGTTCCAGCTTCTCATTCTCATAAATGTTTTGCTAAAGATTAACATTCCCATTTCTTTGGTGTGATATTTTAACAGAAAGCTGAAAAAGACATCCAATGAGCTAGAAGACAAGATGGATGCCCTGAGCCTCGATGAACTCAGTCTGACCTCTACTAAACAGAGATTGTCACAGTTGGAAAACATTTTCTCCTTTCCAACTACTGAGTCTTCAACCTTTCCCCAGAACCACTGCCAGGAGTTTATCCAACAAGTTCAGAACCTTCCTCAAGGTAAAATATTGCTACTTTGTTGTGTTTGGTTTGTTTGAGATGTGGTTTGCACAGGTGAGTACATTATGGGAGTTAAAAGTGATAAAGTTAAGTTCTAAAAATCGAACTTGGATTTTGATCTCAGAATAGGTTTTGATTGGTAGGCTTGAGATTTTCAGTTATCATTTAAGACTGCATCTGCTTACTGTACTTGCAGTCCGAATTTGTGACAGATGCACATTTTATTTCTATATTTAAATAAGAATCCTTGATGCTTTCATGCTCTCAAAGAAGCCAAAACTGATCTGCATTACACTTGTGTAATATAACCTTTGTATATCCTGTATATTCTTCTTTTCTGCTACAGGTGTGACTGTGTGTGTGATGTCAGTGCTTGGAGTAAAACCTCAGGAGATGGGTGATGGCATCTTGCTGTCACGTCTCGAAAAGGGCTCTGCCCCTGTCACTGTTCACATCCCCACCTCCAGACAGCAGGTGAGGACAACAAACTACAATTGCAAGAAGGATTTATTGTAACTTTAGTAGTAATAATGTTATGGTTACAGGAATGCTATAGTCAGAACTATCTATTCAAAAACATCAGTCCACTACTTTGCTCCAAACTAAAACAACTTAATGATTATTTAGTGGATTATTACCATGACGTTGTAAAGACTTCACAGGGTCCCTAGAGGAAGAATCCTACTGCCTGTGGTCATTCCTTGACTTTTCCTGTAGCGCCACCATGAGGTTGAAATAGGTGGCTTTGAGTGAAATGTCACAACAATTATTTGATAGGTTGCTACACAAATTCGACATGTCCCCCACAGGATGAACTGTAATAACTTTTGTTATCTCTAGAGGTGGGTAAAAATAATGATTCATCAATGTATTGCAATATTTTTTTCCTCAATTCAGTATTGATTGATAAAATCCTCTGAATCGATTCATGCAAACAACTTAGTACCCAGACTCTTTACAATACCCAGCCCTAGCTATCCGTTAACTTTTTATATACCATCACCATCATCAAGTTAACATTTTAATTTGTCCAGTGTGGTTCATGACCAAATGCTTTCAAAACAAATGACCTTTGTTCATTGCTTGTAATACTGCATCATGTGGAAGAAAATAACAGGCCTTACCTAATTAATTAAGATGAAAAGAAATTTCCTACTTGTTAGAACTTTGCCTAGCATATGGTCAGCGCTAAGGAACATTTGAGTACATTATCATCCCAGATTAATACTTTGACTTTGTTGTTCAGCACCCTATTAGCTGGCTGGTCCAGGAGATGGATAATATTCAGGTGGAACAGAAGGTTGTGAGCTGTGAGTCTGAGAAAGCCAAGTGGTGGGAGGGCCGTAGAGCACTGGACTCTAGAGTGGAGGTAAGTAGTTAGGAACAAGGGCGATACTGGCTAGTCTAAGAGGGCTGCAATATAAAATTGTTCACTTCTGTTTAGACACTTTGTAACTAAATTTGCAGGCATACAATATGGAGTAATACTTTTGATTTAAAAGTTTAGCCTAAATGCCATCTCATGCATCTTTCAGCACCTGCTGAAAGAGATGGAGGGATTGCTGGGATGTTGGAGGAGCTTTCTTCTACCCCTCTCATCAGATCCTAAACTCTCCAGTAAGGCCCAGTCCCTTTGTAAGACCTTGTCTGCCAGAGGAGTAACAACCAGTGAGGAGATGCTGAAGGTGGGTGTTGTTTGTTTTTATAGTTTGTTATAGGCAACATTTTATATATATTTCATCCATTTTCTTAATTCAAGTTTAATATATATATGGTTTTTGTTGTTTTAATTTATAAATCTATAATTAAATTCCCAGTGAAGTTTACTGTTTCAGTGCAGTCATGTCATAATACAGTTTAATGTTAAGCTGTAAAATATAATTGCTCTATTACATATATTTATCATAAGTGCTCAAATGTGTGTTTATGATTATGTTCCTTTTGTGTTTAGAAGATTATTGATCAATATAATAATCAGAATTTTGTCTCAAAAGGAGCAACAAAGAAACAACCACTTCTTGACTTCTGACTTGTGTTCCAGGCGATCCTGTCTGCATCTCCTGTGCTCTCGCAAGAAGACCTTAAAAGATTTGCTCTTGGAGTTTCTCCACAGTGGGATCTGGAGTGTGACCAACTTCTCCATTCAGCTGTTTCCCAGCTCACAGACAGAGAAGAGCCTCACGGTCATGTGGTCCTCATTCTGGACAAGGTGGACTTGATTGTTTCCTTCGCACGCTGTAGTTAGTTTTATAGTGACAGACTCTATAAAAGTCACAAATGACTGCATAGCACTGTTACACTATGTTCTATGTGAGGTTGGTTAATCTTTGACGCTAAGGTGTAGAAGTATCAGCTTCTGTCTTGTTTCCTGTGCAGTACCTTCAGAAGCTGCCATGGGAGAGTATCTCTGTCTTAAGGTCTCGCTCTGTGAGCAGGATGCCGTCTCTGCACTCTCTAATTGGACTGAGTATTCAGAAAGAGGTATGATTTTGAAAAACCCATAACTGTTTCAGTATTTTCTGTGGTGCAGATGTTCACTTTGTTCAGTTCACTGACTGTGGGTATGGATCACCCCCTTTAGACTGAACCTCAATCCATCCTGAAGCACGGTGTGGATATAAAGAAGGTTTTTTATGTGCTGGACCCTAATGCCAATTTAGAAAGCTCGCAGGACCGATTCAAAGAATGGTTTAGCAGGTGAGACAAATACTTTAGAAAGTCAAGAGAAGTTTTTGATTTGTCTGCATGATTCTCTGTCTCTGGTCTGTTTCCTTTTCATTTATTGCATAACTTATTCTTCTTTTTAAAGTAAGCCTGATTGGGAGGGTGTATGTGGAGTTGCTCCTGACTCCGGTCAACTGGAAGAAGCTGTTGCGACCAAGGATCTATACATGTGAGTGTGCAAAGAAAGAAACAGAGGAAACAATGGTTGCATTCTACTACATACAACTTTTTTTTTGGGAAAAGTCTTTTTGAAAATAGTGTACGTTGTACGGGTGTCATATTATCGCGTCAATTGAGATTAATTAATTACAGTCATATTGGCGCATTATATTTTTTTAATCTATTTTTTAATCTCTAACTTAACATTGCCGNAGAGTAAAACCTTTAATTTGAACATAAAGCCACTAGGTTATACTCTGATTAGTTTAACAATAAATAAATCGCCAAGATCTTCGAGTAAAGCTGCGAAGACGGGTCGAAAGCGAAAGCTGAGTGTGACGTCATGTTAAACAGCTGGTGACTGCGGCTCACAGCCCCTAGCAAACAGGTGAGCGATCAGGATAACATAAATGCGCTGTTATGATGATCAGGGCCCAAAACGGCATTTTTTAAAAATGTAGTTCTCGAATATGATCTTTAATTGCTGTGAAAGACACGGTAGAAATCACGTTACCGG
>JANJYP010046829.1:0-10546 GCA_024605115.1 Rastrelliger brachysoma | reverse complement strand
AACCTGACGTCTACAACCCCAGGTGACCTGCAGGGAGAGACTCTTATTTCATTTTCCTGAGGGTCACGCAGTGTTGGGGGAAACATGTTCTACATGATTTGGAATAGTTTTCTGAGTGTGTTTAGACACCCAGTGCGGTAAAAATGTTTGCCCCTATAGTTAGCGTGATAACTATCCAGCAGCACTGGGTAGTCATGGGAGAACTCCAGTTTAGTCAGATCATTTCTAATCAGGTTTTTTGCTTCCTCCAACACCAGGTGACCCTCAGGAAAATGATATAAGGGGTCAAAAATGGCCGGTGTTCTCCTTTAACTATACAAGCTAAATGACTTAATTGGCTTAGTTCTGATGGCATGGGTGATGTGATTAACATGTGGGGGCATACACTTCCTCAGTCAACTATAAAAGTGCTTAGGATGTCAAAGTATGTACTGTATGCAGAAAGAATGTGTGCACCAGTGCTGTTGAGATGGAGTCCATCTCTTGTATCTTGTTCCAGAAGAGGTTGAAATGGTAAATGAAGTGGATTCCAAAATTTATGCACTTCAGGAGTTCGAATTTGACCNCATCTCTTGTATCTTGTTCCAGAAGAGGTTGAAATGGTAAATTAAGTGGATTCCAAAAGTTATGCACTTCAGGAGTTCGAATTTGAAGAAATCAGAATCCTTTTACCTGTGTACACAAATGTAGACTGTTGATGTTTGCTGGAAGCAGTTATAAATGTCTGACCTACAGGAAAACTACAGAGGATCTTACACGTGAGGGTCTTTATGAGTCTACTGCAGTGTTGACATGTAGAATTAATCCCACTGGAGACAATCAGCAGGACTTTGAAGAAAGTGGTTGTTAGCAACCAGTATCTGGTCCACCCAGCTGAACTCTGTCTTTAGTCTTGGATGCTAACACAACAAGGCTAGGATGGCAACACAGAAATGTCACCAAAGATCATGCAAATGGTTTTAAAATCTTTTAATCTGAAACATCAGGTAAAGCAGCTTGTCCACAAGACACAATCAATAGTCAGTAAATCTGTAAAAAGTGGTGAAAGGCAGAGAAATCAATGTGGCACACAGCAGTCAATTCATTAGTGTTTGCTTTCAGCATTGTACACTTGCTTTACATTTCCTTGGTGGGGCCATTTCTAGTTCTGCAGTTATTTATGACACTTTTCCCATAGTGGCCGAGACAAAAAAGAATAATGCACTACAAATTTAATTAGACTAATTTGTGCCCATTGGCACATATGCATGCAGTGGTTCTATATGAACACTGCAGGCACAGCTTCTGTCACCTGTCACATTTCTGTTGCATCTACTTTGTTCTGCGTGGTGTGTGACATGTTTCTACACATAGAGCTCTATTTTCTACTACACCCTGAAACTGCCTTTGTGTTTCTGTGTGGTATTTTGGTGAACAGTGCTAAGTGCATGCTGCAGACAGGTGGGATGTTCATTCAAGTGAAGTAGCATAAAAACAGTTGTTATATTTTGGTTGAGATCTGTTGCTAGACGTTCCCCTGAACCATGTTTATGTAAATCTAAATCTTAACTGGATCAATCTAAATACTTTCTGCAGACATAATGAATTAATGCTTGAAATATAAATCATTTATTTCAATTAAACACTTTCCAAAGAAATCCACACATAAGATACAATTTAATATTGTTAATGAACACTAGTTAATAAATAAATCTGCATCTATCTACAGATGGTATCTACTACCACTACAACTACCTTAAAAGCTGCTGCTTCATTACATCAAATCCCTGCAACATCTGGAGACAGTACAACTGATATTCTAATGAATACACACTTTTTTTTAAAATGAGAGACATCAAATTATATGGACTCGTTATCCTGTGTTTATGAGGTGGGATAAATTAGTTTTTTTTTTAGTGTCACTCAAATACAATTATATAAACAACTTCACCAAATCAATTTCTTTATTTTTCAGTCCAGGATTTCACAGGCCTGTGTGATTTTTGCAGCATTTTGTGATGAAAGTTGCAAAAGATAGCTGCAATTTTCTCTTTTTATAACTTTAATAAATCTTGATCCTGGTCAATAATCAAAGTTCACAACCTCTAGAAAGTAGTGCAGTCAGATAAATCTGTCACAATAGCTACTAGGTGGAGACAAAGACGATTTGTTTATGTTGAAGACGATGAAGCAGGCTAACTTCAGTTCATCCACCATGTCATGTAAATAAATGGCTTCAATAGGCTCAGAATGATCCAGAGACATTGTAATCACTGTTAGTGGGAATATTAGACCCCCCCCATTATTGGGTTTTAATGTCACATGCCTAACTAACTAATGTTAAAAATAAAAACTCTGCTTAAAAGAATAGTTCACCCAAAAAATAAATTCAGTCATTATTGACTCACCCTCATGCTGATGCTGATTCCCTAAGTGCAGCTGGAGATCTGGGGAGGGGGGTTCGGCATGCACCAAAATCCACAGAACAAGGGTCATTTGTGCCAGAGAAGAAAAGGTCCATAAAAGTACACAAAAACTTTGTAATATTCCTCCATACTGCTCGTCCACTACAATCCAAGTGTCCTGAAGTGAAAATGTCCAAAGTTTACTTGAAACAACATCATTGAATACATTTTTATAACCTAAACAGTCACTGTACCAGAGCCTGTCTGGAGGCGTGCTTGTGCTTTCACGCACTATGGGAGCTGTGCAGTGAGAACTGGTGACAGATACACACCGGACATTTTTTCTTTTTTCTTTCATATCACTAGTGCAGCAGGTCCCTCTTGTATGTAACATGGTCGCTCACAGCAGGATGTAAATACCTGTGTGTATCTGTCGCAAGGTCTCGTTGATCTTGTCTGCCACAGCTCCCGTAGTGCAAGCAGATGCTCGTAGGAAATCCCAGGGTGAATATAATGTAGGACTGTTTAGGTTATAAAATGTACTAAATGACATTGTTTCAAATAAACTCTGAATGTTACCTACTCAGGACAAGTGGATTGCAGTGGACGAGCAGTGTGGAGGAATATTACAAAGTTTTCGTGTACTTTTATGGACCTTTTCATACCAAGCTCCAGCAACTCTTATTATACAGATTTTGGTGGACAGTGAACCCCCCCCTTTGAGGAATAAAAAACTACTCTGAAGTGTTCATCAGCATGAGGGTGAGTCGATAATGGCTGAAATTCATTTTTTGGTGACCTATTCCTTTAACAGTGATTGTCTCAGCTGCTTCAGAGCTATGAGAGCAAGTGACTGACAGACTATTGAATAATCACCACACCGTCTAATCTATACTCACCTCCATTCAGCCCTTTTACACGTTGCGCCGCTGCACATACATGAACCAGAATAGCAGGTGTGCACATGGACACCCACACAGTCCATATGCCTAAGACATACCACATTATCATGTCATCGCATTTGCATAATTGAAATATGGTCTCTGACTGTCAGGGTGGTGTAGGTGCTCGTGTTGGAGTAAACTGGCAAATAAAAATCTTTTTTCTCATTTCCAACAAGCCATTACATTCAAATGAATCCACCTTGCACCGTTTTTGCTCATGAACCACATACCACTCCTCAGGATTAACATCTGGAGATACTAATGAGATGATGCTTTCCACTGACAGATTTTTTTCAACCTCACCTTAATTGATTGACAGGCATATCCTCTCCTGTGTTGAAAAGAGAAAAGGCTTCTTGCAGCTCAAAAGATAAATGGCCTGTCCAATACCTGCGTCCAGCTGCCTTAGTGTTGTTCCTCTACAAGGATCCACCAAATATAATAATCTGGAACATCTCTTATCGTATATAAAAAAAAATCCAATTCAATCCTTTTTTTTTGAAACAATACATGTTTTCTCTAGCCTGACAGCATCTGCCCACAATTTGTGCTTCTCTTGTTGTAGTCTGGCGAAGCTCAGCAGACACTTAGTCAATGCTGGCTTAGGTTAAAGGAGCCTTAGACCAGGGGTATTCAATTACAATCCACTGAGCTCCAATTTGTGAAAATGTCTTACACAAACAGACATACCTCCAGGGGGATGGATACTTGATTTCTAAACTAGGCATAAAGGAAAAATATAAGAAAAAAAGAGAAACAGGAATAAAATGTATGTAACTGCAAGCACAACTCAAAGTGCTACAGTGTTAATTTCCGTTTAATTAACTTCTGATTAAGAATTATGTATAGTTATTTTATTATTTCAAGGGTATTCAATTATAATTTTGCAGAAGTGAAGGTCCTCAAGTGAAGGTCTAGAACATCATAATGTTCTAGACCTTCAACAACAACAACATTTATTAGTATCTACACTCAACTTGTAGGATTCAAATCACTGATAAAATAAATCAAGTTAGAATGAAAAAAGAATCTGAATTTTCTTTTTCTTACGTTCAGTAAAGACAGCATTTTAAAACAAAGTGCATTACAGCTTTTGATTGCGCTTCTTTTGATAAAATGCTTCGTTCTAGAAAAATACATTATTGGGAAAACATGCAATATGCGATGGTGCTTCCAAATGTTGCAATGACAATATGACTTGCGATAAATAAACAAATAAGTGCATGGTGTTAATGTCTTTCTGCTTTGGATTGGCCAAATGCATTCTGAAGTCTGTATGCAGCCTGAATGGTATCACACCATTTATTGTAGTTCAGACAGTCTTTTGCAAGATGTATCTGTGCATGTAGACATCGTGATGACAGCCCTAAAAAGAATCCCTTTTCACTCTTAGACTTAACTTAAATGTAAACCATGTATCAGTTACAGGTCTGAGACTGAAGTCCACCTGTTTTATTCAGGTATCAACTTAAACTCTGCATACACACAACTGGGAAGTTAGCAATAACAAACTGTGAGAGCATAAAACAAATTCATACTTGAATCTATAAGTAAGCAGAGTGCTTGCTCATGTAGGAATGTCTGGTGTCTTTATTTAAACTAGAGAAATGAAATGAAAGAGTACAGTAGACCTGCTCTGTGTGTAAAGTGCCTTGACAAGACTGATTTGGCATTGATTTCCAAATGTAATGCAAAACAGAAACTTTATGTGGAGTCTGTCTAAAATGTAATCTTACATTGATTACACTCCACACTCTGCCCTTAGTTGTTGTCTGCAGCCAGAATCAAGCATCGTATTTGGTCAGGTGTCCTATCGACTGAATGATTAAAGGTCTGTTGGGACTAGATGTATTCCTCCAGAGGAAGTACGGTGACTTTAACATTACCTGCTCTGGTCAATGCTTTCAATGCTGTGTAGTGTATATGCATGAAATGTTTCCCCACCAGTAACAAATCCAGCAAGTGGCGCTTGTATCTCCTTTGCTCTACATAAACAGCTTCTAATCCTTCTACTTCTTTTTTAAACAGCTCAGAATAAAACTTGACTTTTGTGTGAAAATAAATCTAATCTAAACTAACCAAATCGATGGAAACATTTGCACAAGATCTAACTTCGCTGTTATGACTCATAGAAGTATGATTTATGACTCAAATTCAGCTCGTGCAGTATCAACGTATCACATTCAACTCTTTAACCCTGCAGCAATCTGAGGAGGCTTTGTCTTTGTTTTATAGGATATAGATAGATAGATGAGAGAAATTACAGAGTCACAGTGAATATTTAACTGTGCGCCTCCCAGTGCAATATTTTGATGTTAGGTGAGGCTGAAATTCCATAAAAAAGGAAGCATCGTGTTAGATATTGTTAAAATGTACATTTAGTATTTTTGTGAGTTTTATGTCATCTGAAATGATATTTACACCATTTTTTGACCTAAAGTAAGACCGAATGCTCCTGAAAATGTCCAATGGTGTAACCATNAAGGAAGCATCGTGTTAGATATTGTTAAAATGTACATTTAGTGTTTTTGTGAGTTTTATGTCATCTGAAATGATATTTACACCATTTTTTGACCTAAAGTAAGACTGAATGCTCCTGAAAATGTCCAATAGTGTAACCACAAAAAATGATACTATTCAATATTCTATTACCTACAGTGGACTAATACTAATAATTGCTTGTATTCCATTAGCTTTATCTAATATAAAATGTAAGATCATACCAAACTAGTTGATATGGTGTTTTATTGAGTGTTTTTTTTTTTTTTAAATATCTTTTTATAATAATAAAATAGTANGTGTTTTACTGAGTGTTTTAATTTTTTTTTAATATCTTTTTATTTCACAAAAGAAAATCAGTGAAATAATAGTGTTAAATAGTGTTTTTAAGCAAGTTGAATTATTTGGTACAAAGTTTTTATGGTTACACCACTTAGAAGATTATGGTAAAAATGTCTAATATATTCTCTCTAAATGGATTAAAAGCAGAAATTGTGATACTGGATCCACAAAAAAAGAATGTGTGCAAGTTATTCATACATTTATTTTCATATTTTAACTCCTTTAAATTTGACTGAACCACATGGACAAAAGCAAAATGTCATTGACCCACAAGCAATTAAATATGCCCTTAATACTCATTTTGTAAAATAACAACATAGTTGTCTGGTACTGCCACACTCTGCTTGATCATAGCAAGGTCAACCTCTTATGTGTCCCCAAACACTCTTTAATGCCATATTTAGTGTTTTCAGGGCAAGTAAGTCAGATAATACAGATATACATTTACACAATTGCAGTTGACATGTACACACAATATAGTGATTTGGCTGAGGATAAACGCTACCCGCTAACCACAGCTAACGATAATTCCTTGCCACCGACACCACCAGTCATGCAGCTTTGTGACAGCATAAATATACAGACTCAGTGTGTAACTCAAGTGCTCCTGTTGTTTTATCTGCTTTGTGACATGCAAAACAGAAGAGGAAATGCTTTACTGGCTTCTTTTTTTTCCAAGTAGTGGTATAAACTTGTAATTTTGTGCTGTATAAACATCCCATTATTCTGTCTCGTACTGTGGTTAAAACATGTCTGTGTGTGTTTTACAGGTGGTGATCATGGAGGTTCATGGTCTGAAGTCTCTGGCTCCAAACAGGATTGTTTACTGCACCATGGAGGTAGAGGGAGGACACAAGCTGCAGACAGACCAGGCTGAGGCTTCTAAACCCACGTATGTATAGTACACACACACACACACACACACACACAGGTAACACACACAGATAATGCACAAACACAGGTAACACACAGATACATATTCACACATACACAGCACATATATACAGTAGACACACACACGCACACACACAGTTAAAACACAGTAATGCACACATACATATTGTATATATACACATGCACACACACAACGTAGCACGCACACACACACACAGATAATACACACACACACACACAAGTAACACACACATACATACACGTTCCATACATTATGTTAGGGTGACCATATTGATTTATTTTTTGAATTTGAATTTATTTTTATTTTTTTAATTTGATTTGTTTATCAGAAAGGAGTGGGTGGTGGCTTGGCGACTGTGTCCCAGACATCTCAATCTGCAAAAACTAATTTCACTGAGGTCTGCTTTGTCTGTCCTGGGGGGTAGTCCCTCAGTCTGTCCGTCCCCCGATACCTCCTGCTGCATACTGTCGCTGCACAGTCACACACACACACGCTCGCTCCCTCTCGTGGGCACACTACATGATCAATGGAGAGAGAGATATTCAGGGATCAGGAAGATATGCTGCCTGAGAGTGATGAATGTTTGATTAGTTGTTTGGAGCCTCATCTGACAAGGCTAACAAAACTACATATATACAGGTATCAGTGCTTGGTCTCCTAGCCACAGGGACCTTCCAACGGGAGATAGGTGACAGGTCCAGCATTTCTCAACCATCTATGAGTCGCATCTTCACTGTAGTGCTTAACCGTATTATAATATATCCGTATAAGAATATATCAAATTTCCCTGTGACGTACAACAGCAGGTAAAAGTTACACAAGGACTCGGTGTGATTGCAAACATGTCAGGTGTCATAAAACACTGGAGCGCATGATGCTGCGTAATAGCGCAGATTCTTTTTTGTTTCTCTCTCTTTCCTTGTTTACATCATGACTGACAGCTGGGCTGGATGGATCAACACCTCCTTATATGGTGCTCATTGGCAATTCATGGGCGGGGATTTATGCTAATTGCTCATTACCAGGAGCTCGCTGCCACATTACGATGGATTGGCATTCAGGATCCTACACACGTGTTTACGATCAGATCTGAGTTTTCTGTGGTGTTCATGAGTTCATGTGTTTTCATCAGTGTGTGGACCAGCAGGGGGTTAACATGTAATATCCCAGCACACTGACATAACAGCAGTTTGCATCTTCATTATTTATACAGTCATTTCTATAATTAAGCAGCAGCACCAATAAAAGCTGACAATGCTTCAGCCTCAGCGGTAGCATCGCAGGTCACGTCTTGTTTCCATGGGAGCCACTCATTTATTGTCTCATCACTTACACTTTTTTTTTTCTTTTTTTTAAAGATTTTTTTGGCACAGACGCCTTTATTGTAAAGTTGGTAGACAGGAAATGGGAGAGAGAGGGGGTAGACATTGCGAAGAAAGGACGCCCTGGCCGGTATTCGAACCGGGGTCTGCCGCTTAAGAGCACTGCTCTATATGGCATACGCTCTAACCACTGCGCCACCGAGCGAGCCATCACTTACACTTCTTGATTCTTTGGATTGACTTTTATTACTGATTTAATAGTTCAAGCTGTTTAATGAGTACAGTGGTAGGAGAGTGAATGATGGGAACATGGTGGACACAGGAGAGCAGATCCCAGCTGCTCCTCTGTGTCAACTGCACACGCTCAACAAGACTCACCACTGGGGACTGCAACTGGTTGAAACTGTGTGCAGGCTTTCCACAGGTCCTTAAAATTCTTGAAAGTTTNTTCTTTCTTTCTTTCTTTCTTTCTTTCTTTCTTTCTTTCTTTCTTTCTTTCTTTCTTTCTTTCTTTCTTTCTTTCTTTCTTTCTTTCTTTCTTGAATCCTTCGTCTAATGTAAGGTTTCCACATTCAGAGAAGTGTTGACTAACTCTGATGCATTATCGGTCCCTATTGGAACATTACAGGAATATTGCAGGGACTTTGTCTAATTCACCACTGGCTGTTGCAAACTGTTAATCTGTTATTATCATTCCCTGTAGGAACATTACAGGGACATTTTGTTCCAACAGTAACAGTTACGGTACGCCGTTATCTGCTCATGTCAGATGAGAGTGGCAACATAATTGGCAGGGACTGCCTTATGTCAGCTAATTACAAAATGATTACCGCATTAGAATGTGCAAAGACACATTGTGATTTGATCTAATGTTCAATAGAGGACAGTTTGGGTTAGGTAACGACGGCTGCTATGTTGGGTTAGGTCAGTCATAAGTTATCTCAGGATTTCATGTGAACACAAAGCTGTTAGGGGAAAAATCAAAAGCGTAAATGATCACAGCCAGACCTGATGGGCATTAATAAAGCAGACTCCTGTAGGGGTTTTCACAAGCGCTACTTTCATTTTTCTACAGTCAATGATTCAGACATTGTTTGTGCTCAGAAACTTCCCCAATGGACCTCCAGATGTCAGACCGGGTTAATAAATGAAACACAATGCTCTTTATAGTTCTCTTGCCTTACAGCTTTTTTTTTTTTTTTATCTACAATACAACAATATATCTCACTGTGTTTTGATCACGTCTTCTTTGTGTGAGGCTATATCCTCTGTTAAGGAAAGGATCACGATAATAACTGAGGTGTGTGTGTGTGGGTTGTTAAATGGATTTTACCAGTGGAAACATTGTTATTCTGTACTACCACAAGCTTTAAATCAGCATCGCAGCAAACAACAAGGGAACATGTGGGAGTGGTTGCTCATGTCTAAGATAATGTAGTAGATTTAGACACATACAGGTGTGATGGGATTCACTGCATTGACCCACACTGACCCCTACAGTTCCGCCACTAGAGATCTGAAGGTTGTGATCTTTAAGTCTCCAATGAAGGCCAGTTTTAACCCTGAACTGGCCGCTCTTGACTAATTGTTTGAATCAGATGCACTGTAATGTCTACATCATGCAGTTTGAGTGGAACATGATGCCAAAATGATCAACAGTCATTCAGGCAGTCTGGCAGCTCACAAAGTTTGTTTTTTTTTTTCTCTTGCATTTTGAGCAGTTCCACTTTCCAATGTACCCACATGGCTGCTATCAAAAAGCTGCTTTAAAACTGGAGTGAGTTTGTTTTGATAGCAGCGGATGAACCTCTAGAACATGTTGTGACTAAAACTGATATTGATATAAAACTCAGCTTCTCAGCAGTATCTTCTCGCCATCTGACACTCCGTATTTTTCAGCTTTTCCTCCCCTCATACTGTTCAGAGCAGAATCAAACAAAGCAACAGCGCCATTCTTTCTTCATGTCAGTTTGACTGGACAGACAGTGTTCCATGGCTCTGTTAGGTGGGAGCACCACACTGTGGCCGCTCAAAATATCTGTTGTGTTACAGGTTCTTTTCATCAAAGAAGGAACATTAAGACGTGTGGGAAAGTAACAATGCTGCTCAGTATACCTATATTTATATTCCAGGGCATGA
>JANJYP010046798.1:0-20005 GCA_024605115.1 Rastrelliger brachysoma | reverse complement strand
CAGAATCACAAAGCTATAAGCTACACAGCTGTACATTGTCTTATGATTTCCAGGTAAAGTATATTAGGACCAATAGGACAGTGGTCTGTAGTAGGAGAGTACACACTTTTTACCGAAATTTTGCCATCACCTGTTCATCAAAGCTGACCCACATTCTGTCACTGACCCATTCAGATCGACTGCCAAAAAAAAGGTTTAATCCATGTTACTGTGTCAGCCTAAAAAGGGGTNACATTCTGTCACTGACCCATTCAGATCGACTGCCAAAAAAAAAGTTTAATCCATGTTACTGTGTCAGCCTAAAAAGGGGAAGGATTTGTGCATCTCTTCTTTTCCTTCTTCTTCCTCTTTCAAATTTTACATCCTATCTCTGAGCAGAAAAAGGTATGTTGTTTGATCATAAGTCATTTACTGGAATCTCTGGATGTTATCCAAAAAAGAGGCCAGAAGAACCTGTGTACCCACATTTACACATATACCCGCACACAGACACACACTTGTCAGCATCGGCCTTCCGTAACATGAAAGACTCAAACACATGCACACACACACATAGACACACATACACACACACTAATCCCTGTCGGCGGCCTCTTTGTTTTCAGCGTCTTCAAACTTCTTTACAGGTGACTGAGTGACCCCTGCCTGGAGATTAACTAATTTCTTTAACAACTCTGAACAGTGTGTCACATTTACTACTGTCTCTGCCTTCAGACATGCTGGAAAGCCGGGGAATTGAGCTCATATGTGTGTGTGCATGTATATCGGTAAAACTTTCAAAGATGACACAGGGAAGCTTACTGGTAGCCCCTACAGTATTTTTTTTTTTTAAGTTGGAGATGATGTAGAAAAACAGAGTTGGGAAGTCTTCCTCTTATTTCACCAATGTGGCAACATTTTCCCTCCCCTGACTTGTGTAAAGAATGAATACTGACAGATCACACTTAGGTAAAGCTGGAAATATTCACAAATTCAAATTTTCCAAACGTTAAAAGCAAAACATTAAAACACAAATGACACTACCGCAGTAGAGCTACGGTCTAACTCTAATTCAGAGCATCATTTATTATAATAAAGCTCAGAAACTTGAAGATTGTAATTGATATTACTGCTGCGTTCAAAAATTACACTGTGGCATAAAGGTCTTTATCAGCATCAATTTCCTGGCAAGTCTCCGATATGAACTGAATCATGGCATCAACAAAAACATGACTTGGATTAAATGAATATTCAATGACTCATAGCACCATGATTATAATACCAGTAACTCTGCTATAATCCTTACTGTAAACCTACTTTTGCAACCCCCTGTATATAACTAATTCACTCACTTCACGCTAGTCTCCTCAGATTAAAGTGAGCCTGTTGTATTATATTGCCTAATACTTTACAGTTTGCTCTGGAGAATAACATCCATGAATTGAATGGCATTAATTATGTTTAGACCCTTTTTATTGTCTATCCAAAAACATCAAAGCCATTTGTCTTACATACTCTAATATGTCATATCCTATATAATTCAGATTGGTCATTTTGAGTGAATTTAGAGAAAGGGTTTGCATAATGCATCTTGTGTAAATGAACTCAGAAAAAGGTCCTTTGTTAGCCCACTTGACAATATACGTTCCATAAAATAGGAGATTGACCATTAACAGTTACATGCTTATTCATTTGTGTTCTACCATATTATTAGTAAGGCTTTAATATATATGAAAAATGTTGTTCCTGTACACACACATTAAAAACACATTGTAGATACATGATTCAAGACCCATTATATTGTACACTTGCTTTTATGCGGTGTAACAAGTGTGTATTGTAGCTGCACTGCTGAACTGCTAAACATGCTAACAACACTCAACAATTAGTCATATTTTCTAGCTCTGGGTGCAAAAAAGGATTAATTGTTCATGATTCAAGGTTCATTTATTATTTGTTTTAAGACCATCTGCCAAAAATCTGGTATACACACCAACAGGAAACCTTATGATATAATCTGTAACCAGTTTATCAGGCCCTGCATTTAAAAAAAAAAAAAAAAAATCTGGCCGATTTGCTCTTGAAAATATCAGAGAAAATGATTAGTTGCTAATCTATATTTAGAGCTTTATAGCTTAGTTAAGAGCTTTTCACTACATATCATTGACATTCCTCAGGAAACAAGACTTAACTCACTTTTCATTACAAACTTAGAGTGGAATTTTGGTCACATGATAACAAGTGGACATATGGTAATAAATCCAGTCTCTGCAGGCGGGCATCCTGTGTTTGGGGTGTACCAACAGTGATTGTAACATTTTGAATGGTTTGTAGTAAGGGCTGACTCCTTGTGGCAAGACGTTCTAATTGTTCAGCCACGTAAGAATGAGTTGTCATCCCGCTTCGGTCTAAAGTCGTGGCAAGATTCTAATCTTCCACTCGTTGTATTTAGTCAGCCCCCCACCCACTCCCATTCCCCCTCCCCTCCCCTCCTGAACCTGCTGCACCTCCCTCCCTTTATCCTCCTCCTCTTTACTCTTGATGTTGTGTTCTATGTAGGCGGTCCTTGACTCTTTCATGTAAGTAAGTGGCAGTCCAATTTCAAATGAAAACACTTTTTTTTTTTTTTTTTGAGAGTGAAATTCTTCTACATTGGAATCTTGTTGGTAGTATCTAAGAATGAAAATACGCACAGAAGTAGTAGTCAGATTTCAAAATAAAACACTTTTGTTTTTTTTCTTGTGAGTGAAATTCCTCTACATTGGAATCTTGTTGCTTGTGTCCATAAATGAAAACACACATATCGCTAATCAGCAGTTCCCAAATCAACAGGAAGAGTGGTTAACGTGGAATCAGCTATGTAGCTTACAGGAAACCATTTACGTGGCAGTACTCTCATTGAAGGACACACTATCTTATTCATGTACAAATATATTCCAGTTAATTTAATCTATCCCTGTCGGATGTGACGGTAAAAGAACCCAACAAGAGTCAATCAGCATCATTTCCGCTCAATACCACGCTCTTTTTTTTTTTTTTTTTTTTTTAAAGTTATAGTCTTTATAATCCTTTTCTCAAGTGCTTTACAACCGCATGGCTATATTTGTCTTTTGGCTGAGTGTGTGCGGCTGCTCATCTATGTGCCACTGAACAATTCTGGGAAGCAGATAAATGAAGTGAAGGGAGTCAGGAAGGATAAGAGTTAATTTTTCTTCCTTTCTGGTCATCAGCTCACAATGACCTGCTGGGAATACAGACACAGAGAGTGACGGGGCACCAACACAACCAGCTTCCCCCTTTAGTGTGTTCGCAGGAGGACTCTGTCATCTTCCGCTCTAAAATCACACACTCACCGCAGTTCACATAGACACACCCACACATGTACACACAAAGAGAGAGAGAGAGAGAGAGAGAGAGATGCCTTTGGAGTATCCCACTGACCATACACCGGTTAAGAAACAGATCAGGTGTGGGAGCTGTTCCCACCGATATTAACACTGCTAATGTTTTACTGTGTGTGTGTGTGGGAGCTGGTGTTTTACTTTAATATAGTGTATCCTCCCCTAACTTCAGCTGGCAGGGTTCCAGGGTAGTCCTTATTACACCCTCACACAATGACCAGTGGGCCGGCCAGTGGAAAAGCTAACATTGAACCGCGAGACATACCAACCAGACTGATTACTGTTTTTTCCACCCGATCCTGTACTCTTCCATGTGTCTCCTTTTGTCATACTGTTTTCCTTGCTTTGTGATTTCCTAGTGCCAGTCTGTATTGTCATTGTGCTAAACTACTAACACAATACGAAAGCTACTTAGGAAATACAGGCTACCAAAGAGTCACAACTATACTTATCCATGTATTCCTATAACTCTCAGTAGTTGAGTTTATTTTACCTTCCTTGGGTCAATTTTGTCTCTGGAGGACAACAAGTGTTATATCAAAAATGAGCTTATAGTACCCTTTTACAGCACTAGAACATTCTTGCATGCGGAGCCTACAACTATCATGCTCTTGTCCTTTAGAAGCATAATTCCAGTTTGGGTCTAGCAGGCAAACACCCTCTCTATGATTAAGTAGGACTTTTTGATAAAGCTTATAGTTAAAGCTGATGTAGGCACATTGAAATAATGTTTGTTATTTCTTACTAGTCCAGTTAAAAATGGTGCTTAAATTCATTTAGCATTACTGTCATTACCATGGTTACAAACATCATTTATTAATATTTATTTGTATTGAAGCTGAAAAGCAATAGTTAGGCTAAGATGTGCTTGATTTTGAACTGTAGTGTTAATAAATGTTAATAAAAAGGAAAATAATGTGTTTTTGTTCATTTTAAAGGATGTAACACTTGTCCTAACCCTAAACTCTAATCCATGCTGCCACATTGGATCCTCAACTGTGTCATTGTCTGGTGGCACAGGGAAGTCCTTTTGTAAAACTGGTTAAACCTAACCCTAACACTTAGTTATGCTGCTTAAAGACTGCAGGGAGAACTTCTATTGATACACTGAGCACCTTTATCCTCCATCACCTCCCCATGTGTACACATTAGTAATTTTTATATTGAGCAAGATTGATCCTGATGGTTTCACCCAACGGCCACAGTGTATGAATGTATGTGAATGGTAGTTGTTGGTAGACCCTGGCTATAGTGTCAGTCAGAATGGCTAGCTTCAAAAACGCTGTATAAGTCCAAGTCCATTTAAACATCTGTATTTGGAGCTGTCTTTCTCTCTCTCTCTCTCTCTCTCTCTCTCTCTCTCTCTCTCTCTCTGTCTTTCTCTCTCTCTCCAACCTGCCGAGACAGATGGCTGCCTACCTAGAGTCCGTTTCTGCTTGACGTTTCTTCCCATTAAAGGGTAATATTTTTCTCCGCTGCTGTCGCCAAGTACTCGCTCATGGGGGAATGTTGGGTCTCTGTAAAACAAGCCGAGTTTAGACCTGCGCTATGTTAAAAAGTGTCCTGAGATAACCTGTTATGATTTGTCACTCTATAAACAACCTTGTCTTGACTTGAATAATATCAGTGTCTTTTTTTTCAATTTATATTTCATGTTTTTCTTACGTACTATCAGAAATTTGTGTTTCTGTTTCTGTGTTTGATAGACAGCAGCTGGCAAAGTGTTATAGTACTGGTGTCACAGCATAGGGAATGAGAAATGATGTAAAACAAAAAACAAAAACTGTGTCGTGAGTAAAAACTAGACCAGCATGTAACATGTCCAGAGTGTAGTGATATTGTAGTTGAATGCTTATGGCCACATAGCTGGTTTCAACCCCTCCTGGTACCTGCTGCATTTCATTCATCTCCATTATTCAATATCAAATATATCCCAAAAACATGTGTGTTTGGCAGCTTGTTCAACATGTTGCAGGATAAGATGTGCATGTGTGAGTGTGTGTGTAAATGAGATAAAAACAGGAAAACTAATGTGGGTTGTTGTTCAAAGTCTTTGGTGCTTGTGTTATGCATCAATTAGCATTAGCGTGAAGGTTGTGTGTTACTGCTTTGTGCAAAAAAAAAATGATTTACTATATGGAAACAAGGTGTCCATCAATATCTGCATCTACATAAACTATATTATTGAATCAATGCAGACTATGATGAAGCAGATATTAACTGGATGTGTTACCAGTGAACTCATTTTTTAGTTTGTTTGAAAGTTAACATGTTCTTGTTTAACATGCATTCCTGGTATGGTTCACAAGGTGATGCAAACTACACTCTGTATCTTTGTAGGGGACTGTCAACTGTAGGTACTCTATACCTTAAATGTATCGACTGAAATAAATTGATATCAAATAGTATGATCAAAACAATTCCCATCAAATGAACTAGTATTAGTATTACTTGAAGTGTCCCTGGATTCAGTTCACCAGTAATTACCAGAGACAATTCAAATATAAGAATCTGTGTCGACATTTTAACCTTATATAAAGCCATGTTCTAATAAAGGCTTCTTGAGTACCTTAGTTTTTTCCCCACACTAAAGAGCACATGAAGTACACTTTATCAACACCCAGCAGCACTCCATGCATGAGAATAGACAAGTTTAAATCATAGTTTTAGTATTTTCCTGACCTGTAAGTTCCCTTTGCACATGTATGTGGTATTTTAATGACCAGTGCAGAGAATGCACAGTGCGTAGATGGGAAGTTCAATCAAATTAGATGGAACAAAGCAAGTTGCATTGTGAGTTGAAATACAAATAGTGTGTGAAAATATAGAAATGTACAAATCTTTAAACCAAAGCTTGCAAGCACATCCTGATTCAAGTCAAATTCATGTTCAACGTACGTACGTTTCAAATGTCACCCTAACTTCTCATATACCGTACTTTCATGTGTCCTTTACGTTGGCATAGATGCCACTAGGGGGCAGCTCAGAGTCAAAAGTTTATGACGACAACAAACTCTCAAACAAACATGGCGGCTGTGGAGGAGGTATTGATGATGTCTATCTTGCGTAAAAGACAAAGGTGGAGGCAGCGCTGTAGGAGGTGGTGGTCGGTGAGGTCATTGCATACATCTCGACTGGAGGATGGAGAATTTTTTTTTGTCTCCGCTGGGGAATTTGACAACTTGATTCGCCAGATGCCCCCCACCCCCCACATCTAGCACAGTATGTCACACAGCACCATTGTTATTTCTTTATATTACTTTATTTCTTCTATCTGACTGGAGCTAGGTGATGTATCAGGTATCGTAAGCAATACTGCCCCCCCATGGTCTCTGGTAGTACTGCTCTGTTTGGTCTGTAAGCTTTGTGGAAACATGCAGAAATACGGACGTATTAAATCCAGAGTACGAAGCAGGCCTCAACTCTTTCACAGTGTTCATATTCCGACTCATAATTAGTAATTATATATTCTACATTCATAAATTCCCCATTCATCATGTTTGGAAAATCATTCTATTTAATTAATCTTATGGAAAAAAAAATGCAATCACTGTTTTAGTGTCCAGGAGAACATTTTATCGACTGTGACGAATGTAACATGTTTGAATGCTAATTTTTGGAATTTTTAAAATAAGTACATGTTAAACATGTACATTTATATATCCATAAAAAAGTGTCAGCTGGGCACACACACAAATAACCATTTTTATATGGTGGGTCACATTAAGGTATGTCTGACTAACAATAATGTGTATAGAGTGTTTCCACAGCTCACAAATGTAAAAAAAAGACAAAAACAAATGTGCAGGGGAGACTTCACACTTTTAAAGTCAGTTAAAAAAACTTACTAATGAAACTATAAGTACACACCATTTACAAGCACAACTTGGAAACTTGTTTAAAATTCCATTAGGTTCATAACACTGCTACTTTCTATGGTTATTATGTGTTCTCGTGTCACGCATTATGCATGTCCCTTTACACACACCTATGTAAAGTCAAGTTAATCTTATTTATTTGAATCAAATCAGGTCTAGACCATACTCTTTCATTTACATAGAACCGACATGAACAAGCAATTGGCGACGGCGGCACACTTCCATCTTTACTCAGAAAGCGAGCGCTAGGCAGCCTGCCTCACACCTTTGTGGTTGCAAGAGGCATATTTTGATTGAGTGCAGAAGAATGTGCTGATGGCCCGTGGCTCCAGGGCTCCACCGTAATAACAGCCACATTCCCTCTGGCTACTGACCAGCAAGGATGGAATGCAATTAGCACCTATTAGAGAGAGCCTGGAGGAGGCCTGTCAGGACCACTGGCATACCCAAGCTACCAGCTCAGACCTAAAGCGGGCACAGAACAGGCAGCCTGGCATTTATTGTAGGACCAAGATTACTTCAGTGTCTGTCTACTTCTATGAATACTAAGACTAAAAATGCTACTTTGACCTGCTTAAGAAGACAGTAGAGAATGAAAAGCAAATCCATCTAACATTGATCATCATAGTGAGTCACTGGAAGTAAAGTTGAACAAAATGAAATCATCCCTCCACCCTTTTTTTTTTTAGCCTCCAACACAGCACAGTGGAAAAGAATAGGATTTTATTTAGTCTGTGGTGTTCAAAGTAGTAACAATAACATTTGACATTTTATTTTTTTTTTTAAAGTTCACCATCATTGGTATTTTTTACTTTACAGAAACTATTCCTTGGTTACTCTGGCTCATTCATTCTTAACAAAAAAACTGTTTCTACTGGAGCTACGTTAAACGAGACAAACCTGTGAGAACCACGTATGATCTGGGCAACCATAAATCATGAAAATGACAGTACTACAATTCAATTATTTATTTATACAGGAATGCTTTGGGCAAACACCCTTCCTTCATGTACAAACTAGCAACAAAGTATTGTTAGAACCAAACATCAAAAACCAAGAAAAAGACCAGGACAATACAACACAAAGACATAACGGTAAAAAAAAAATACCACAAAATAAAATAACATGACATCTAAGAGATACCTGTTCTACATATATTAGTTTCCTGACATTTCCTCCTTTGCAATAAAAGTCATAGAGAATTATAAAGCTGGAATGATTGTGTTCATGACTGTAATGGACCCTAACCCTAACCCTAGTGGTGATTCTTTCTTTCTGCATTATTGATTTAAACTTGTCCAGAATTTCCTGTTGCTGTTAAATATGATTTTACTTTAATGCCACATTATTAAATTTTCATTCATTTTTATTTGTACTTAGTTTTTCAGTTTGTTTTTTAGATTTCAGTTCAATTTCAGTTGAGGAATTGATTAGTTTTAGTTTAGTTTTTATTTANATTTGTACTTAGTTTTTCAGTTTGTTTTTTAGATTTCAGTTCCATTTCAGTTGAGGAATTGATTAGTTTTAGTTTAGTTTTTATTTTGTTTTAGTCTTAGTTTTGTAGGTATCCAGGTATCTGCCTGGTTCCTTAGCCATTTCTAGAAAATTGTAAATTGTTCATCTCATGCGTTACGCAGCAGCCGACATCTGCTCTGCTGCCCCCTACTGGAACTAGCCTGTTATCTCAAGAACTCAAACTGAACAGGGCAGAGTGGAAAAATTGAAACTGATTTTATCTCCTATTCAGCTTATATTTCATTAGTTTTGCATTCTTCATTTTAGTATTTATTTTTTATTATTTCAGTTAACTAAATTATTTTCTTCACTGCTAGTTTTAGTCTTAGCTTTAGTTAACTATAAAAGTAAATTATGATAACTTCATTTAATTTTTTCTGTTAATGCTTAGTCTTTCCTCAGTGGTAATTCCAAAGTTATCTCATTCACATGTTGTGTGTTCTTAGCCGCTTACATTCGCCATGGGTATCCCTACATTCAAGAGTCAGCTGACACTTGTTCAGTTCAGAATAGGAGAGAGGGGGGAAGGTGTAAATGTGCAGCTGAGGTTGGGAATTCTGGAGTGGTGTGTGCAGTCACTGAGGCTATACTTGTGTTAGATGTTGGATGATCTAAACCCTTCCAAAGCGCAGCCTTTTAAAGGCATCTTTGACAGAGCTGACAGCCGAGTAACTAAGATAACAAGTACTGTAATGTCTTCTATTGGTGGTGAATCATGAGTAATGTACTTATTAGTAACTTTTGAACTAAATTCAGTTCAGTTTCATTACATGTTTTATTACAATTACATACACTTTTCTATTTGCTTTTTAAGTTTTAGTTATGATTTTTCCAAGTACTACATAATAATCTAATATTTCAGTTTCTATTTGGATTTGTAATTTTAATTTTGATATCTTTGTCAATTCTCTCTGTGGACATTAAAGGAAACATAATCAACATAACATAAGTTTATCTTCCTGTATAGAATCAGATTTATACATAAAAAAAATAGTGGTTATACTAATTGACAGTGGGTTACATTAGATAGATACATTTAGAAAGAAGGAGGCTTTTTCTGAGAGTCAGACTTTGTGTCTCTAAGAATCAACAATAAAAGACCTCAGGAAGCCCGGTTCAAGCTACAGAAGTTTGTCATGGCTCTTGTAACAGGTTTTTCTGCCACCGAAAAAAAAAAAATGAAATTCCGAAAATCCTGATGAGAAATAGAAAACAAGTGGAAAACATTCCCCAGCGTTGACTGCAGGAACATTTTAAGGACTGAATCATTCATCAAACAGCAAAGAAATACTTGTGTTACAGATGAAAAGTTCAAAAAGAACTACCGGCACACAATATGAAAAGTGTGCTTCCTTCATTATGTAGACATCCTTCAAGTAAATCATGTCTCGAATTCAAACTTGAATAAAGAAGAGAAAAGAAAGTGCAGTGTTCTTACTTTGACCGCTACCTGACCAAAATAGGTGATGTTAAAGAGGAGTTGCTTTTAAAACAGAAGCAGCACTTAAATACACATTACCCACAAATATGTAATGACAGTAAAGCCTAACACCTTGTGTATTTAGGTTAGCAAAGAGTCTACTACTTCATGTACTTGAGTTTTCTTAGTATAAAACAGCTGGCTTGTGTCCAGACTCTTACTTACTGTGCTTCAGGACACGGGATGTTGTCATTCTCATAAGGCAAGGGAAGACACAACATATAATTACTTTTCATGGTTAGATATTTCAGTCATACATAATGTCTGAAAAAGGAAAGTGGCTACAAGAATAGCTAGAGGATGTTGTCATTTGACTTTTTTTAAATAGTGCATTGTAAGATATGAGGTGGTTACCAGTGAATGTTGCAGAGTTGACACCAAATGACCTCAGATAGGAAAGAGTCCAGTCATTTATTGAGATGATGGTGGTATAACAGGTCCACAAGTACGCCCTGAAGTTTCTACTGAATACAAATAAGTGGTATGTAAAGGCGTGGTTCTGTTCTCGGTATAACATCACTGATGTTAATCCTTACAACAGAAGGAGACTTAAGCTTTTGTATATTTTCACTTTGTATATTTTAGTATTTGTGAGATGACTACCATACAGTATTCTTCACATATTCTCTTATTCCAATGACTGAAGCCTAATTTATGCTTCTCCGTTTACCTTCACATGAAACTCATTGGTGGGGTGTTTACTTCCTTGACTGTCCTTGTAATCTTTAGTGGAAGAATCGTAAAGATTTGTTGTATTTTCTAACTTTTTTGATCAGACGCTCCTCAACTTTTTCATTTTGAGTAGCAATTTAAAAATGGTGGTAGAGTATATGGAGGAGTATCAGAAATAGTGTAGTAGAGCAGACCAATCACAGCTCTTGTGGTCTGCATTGCTTCTTAGTTAAAATTTTTGGAGATGCATGTCAGACGACATAGAGGCTCTGCGTAGGGGGTTCACAGTGACAGAGGCTCTGTGTCACAATGGCATGAAGCACAAATTGGCCTTAAGACCATAGCCGTTGACTAAAAAGAACATGCAGTGACTGGGTGCCTTCACAGTTCATAAACAACGTGCAAGGCCCTACAAACAGTTGGACTGTTTATAGAACATTTCCTAAGGTCTTGCACTTTACATTTAGCTCACTAAGCTATCTTGTCAAAAGCCTAGAGTGAGATTGATGATGCAGATGAGTAAAAAACATGATTTGTGGGTTGGGTGGCTCAACACCCAGTCAAGGATCTGAGATCCCAGTGGAACATTTGTCACGTGCACAAGTAACATGTGGTGAAATACAGCGTGGCGTTCATCCTAAAAGACTAATGTAAAAATAAGGATTAGTTTTGCAGGTATGCAACCATAAACTATGGAGTTTGGTTTTAAAGTATCAAACACAATGGGCAAATAAACACTTGACCTTATGGTGGAAAGTCAGGGCATTACCAACGTTAACACCTCATCCTGTGGAGATCATGAATGTGTATATGACTATTATTAACATTCAAAGTCACCAATGTCAAATATGGTACAAGAAGAAAAATCACAATATTATTACCCATTGAGCATGTCCATGTGGCTGTGTAAGTTCTGAGTGGGCGTGTGATTGAACAAGGCAAATTTAACATGTCCCACATGGTTTTATGGTAACATAGGCCCCACAGGTGAAGCCCAAATAGGTCCCATTTAAGGTCCTTTTTAGTGCTACTTAGACCCCTGTGGGAAAACATACATGGGTCTCACTGAGTTGGGGCCCACTTGAAACCCAGTCAGAATCCTCCTCCTACAGACATACCCACTTGGGCCCTATCTTTGCAGCCCAAATTCAACTCTTATGGGGCCCATATTGAAATGCTGGATGGGCAAGGCTGTCAAACAAATACTGTATCTCTATTGATTGTAAGTGAATGGCTCGAATATATAGTGGAAAACAAAGATAGATGGTTTATTTGATGTAATTTCAAAAGGATGGGTATACACTGTATTAATTTGGGAGACACATACTGTAAGGCAAATGGGAAACAGTGAATGAAAAATGTGGCTGAAAGGCTTTGTGTGGAGACAAGATGCTGTTTGCCTTCTTTCTAAAACGTTAGATGAGAAAATCTGTATCAACCTCATGTCTGTCGGTTAAGTATGGAGCTGTACCCAGGAGGCTGACTTAGCAAATAGACTGGAAGCAGGGGTAAACAGCACTGTATGAGTAACTGTATAATTACACACACTGATAACTAATGGGCTCTGTTTTCCTGCCAGTGCAAAGCCAGTGCCAGGGTAAAAACAATCTTAATGTAATTTTCCACCAATGCAAGTCTATTTTTCTTGGTTTGTCTGGTAGTTTTCTGGCAATAACCAAACGTGCCTGTACAGAGGTGGAAGTAGAGGCGATTTTGGTGTTTGATTAGGCACATTAAAAAAAACGGAAATTTAAAACAATAACCAAAACTGCCATACATTGTCTCACTCACTACTGGTGATGAGCAATTAAATTATGTGTCACCGATTTGAAAATAGTGTTAAGAAATTAGTAAGAAAATATTTTAAACAACATCCATGTATCCCCAAACCTCTCTAAAGCTTCAGAAATAGAAAAATAATTTATTTCATTTATATACTCTAGCTCCAGAATACACAAAGTGGAATGGAGAAACTCACATAATTCTAACACATGATGTCGCCTATTCATAGAATGGAGCCTGTATGTCGTTGTGGGAGATCACTAGGTTAATATTATGGCATAGAGGTGATCAGATCCACCACCACTAACTGAATTTAATTCCAACAACTGACCAGCACCATGATGAATTTCTCACATTTATAACAAGTCAAATTTAATTAAATTCAGAATTATGTGAGTTACAATCACGTCATGAGGAATAGCATCGGCTGTTGAAGCCAATTCGACACAGTGGCCAAAGCATGTAATTACAATATGAAGTGATGCAATTCGATCCCAACCTCATAAACTTAAATTGTGAAAGAGACATCAGCCAACCATATATTCATCCATCTAGAAAAAAAAGATGACCCCTCTACCTCCAGGTTTTCTTTCCTTACCCACCATGAGACTAGTACACCATCTCACCCCTCTACCAATCCATCTGGCACCCTGATTTCAACCTCATACCTTCATCCTTTCTTCTCTAACCCTTCGATTCTCAACCCTCTTCTCTCTACTATCGATACACTGTGTGGTCTTTGTTAGTGACTAGATTAATTCTAATGGTCAGAAATATAAATAAATTATGTTGTAAAACATCTTCTATGCTCTCTTTCAGCAACGAACAAAAAGGGTGTCGAGGGATTTTTAGAGGAAGGAATAAGAAATGTCCATGTGGGCGTCCACTCAGCAAGAGATGGAGCACGGCGGACATCAATGGATACTCGAGGTGGGAGAAAACATTGGCAACTGCTGGAGGTGAGCTTGGGACACAGCAAAGTTTAACCTTCAGCTATACAAATACAGATATGAGCCTCTTTCTTACTCCTCTTATCATTTTATATAAAGAAAAGCAAGTTATTACAATTTGAATGTAGAGTACCCTGAACAAAATCATGTCACCTCCGTCATACACCTACAGAAGGAACCAATCGCAATCTATAATTATAAGATGAATCCTTACATGCCGTTCATGTTCAGGCATTCAAAGCATCCCCTAATATTTCTATATATAAATATCATTTCAGAACCAAAAATCATTCATGAATATCATTAATAGATCACATTAGGGTAGTCAGCACATTTATTTTTTTTCGTGTAGAATAATGCAGGCCAATGAATTGTGTATCACCTACCGTGATATCTACCGTCGTCGCATAATAAACATCTGCTGAACACACTCACACACCGAGCCACCGAGCTGGACAACATCCAGTCAAATTCCAATCCAAACATTCAGTGTCCTGGCCCAAAAATTAAACATACCACTTGCTCGATAACGGCCAATCAAATTCCTCACCTGTGGAAAGTCGTGCTGCAACTCAGGGAAACTCGGGGAAGGGGACAGGACAAATGGCGATTTCTGTACAATTTTAAAGTGTTTTGTTTCCTTCTCTCTCCTGAACAATATGAATATACTATAAAATAGTGTTGACAATAAAAACACATGAGCAACACAAGAGCTTAAGTGACGTTTTACAATCACATTATATAACGGCCTAACATTACAGTATACAACAGTGGACAACATAAAGGTTTCAATAAATGATGATGATGATGATGATGAATGGTGAATAAACGCTATTTTTCGAACAGTAGTTTTTGAATTGTCAAACACTCAACAAAAATGTGTGCACAGCTGCACAAAAACATTTTTAGAAAGTTGAAATATTTCCATGTTTGTATATTCTGGCTCACATTAGTATAAGTCATTACATTTCTGGCTAAAATGATGATTATTATTATTATTTAGGTCATTTTTGTTCTTCTCATAAATGTAAAAATGGGTCAAATTAGACCCTGAACAGTATGTTAAATTGGTAATTACAAGTTTTACAATCACACTATAATGCTCTAACATCATTATATATAACACTGGAGAACATAAAGCTTTGAATAAATGATGATGATGAATGATGTATAAACACTATTTTTGAAGGGTAGTTTTGAGTAATTGATAGCCAAACACTCAGCAAAAACGTGTACACAGCTGTGCAGAAATATTTTTAGAAAGTTGAAAAATTTAACATTATTATTTCGAATGACATTTTTAAAGGTGGTTTACCCATCTCTCTAATGTAAAAATGAGTCAAATTAGACTTTGAGCAGCATGTAAGGGTTAATACCTTTTCATATTTTTCAATCATACATTATCACCAGAAGTAAAACTAATAGCTGAGTAAATGTTATGACATTATTTTATCTTAAGAAACACAGTGTCCTCCTCTCTATTGTAAGCTCGTGTTGATCTACTTCACCTTATCTGTGAATAACAGCTGGCTGTTTCGCTCCTATACATCTCAGCACCTGCAGGCTCAGTGGGCGCAACAGCATGGATCCGGAGCTCGCCGGTGTCCGCGCTGTTATTCTGCACTGACAGGATTCACCTTATTGTTATTATTGTCATATCAGAACCCCCTCTGCAAGCTGCTGGGAGGGAGATAACAAAACTCTCAGGCGGGTTGGATGTCTCTCTCTGTCAATAAACAGTGTCTGATCTTTGTTGGACACTGAGCTTTGAGCAGATGTGTCAAGGCAAATAAATAAGAGGGTGAGTCCATTAAATCCAGATTTTCTCTGTAAGCGGAGAGAGAAGCAACAGGTGCTCGACTAGAAAGTAGGCAACATGTTTCTTTTTTTTTGTAATGTTTAAATGGTGTTAACATCAGAGGTACAAAGCACTTAACTCAAGTGCTCCACCAAAGAACATTTTAAAGGTTGGGCATTGTCCAACTGCATATTTACACCACTCTCTCTCGAGGTTGGATTATTGCATTCTCTAATTGCTAAAGGATAATTCTGTTTTATTGTAACATAAGTTGTATTTTCTTTTGTTTTGTCCATTGCCATAACAACCTTGTGCTCACCAAAGTAACTGCTTAGATGCGTAAACACAAAAACACTTTAAAAAACAGGCCGTTGTAACAGTTTATCCAGATTATCTCCATTGATAATAATCCCTCATTGCACAGGTACATAAAGTAAGTAGGACAAAGTTGAAGTCGGGTTTGTAACTGAGATGAATGTTTGCAACACACATATACACACGGACGCACGCACACCAACGGACACGCACATTTTGTTTATAATATTACTGTTTTCCTTTGTTTTCACTTCTAAATAAACCTCAAAGTCTAACCTTGAGGTTTTTTTCCGGGACCCGTCAGACTTTGGTAAATTGCACTTGTATCCCAGACCTTGGCTTTCATTGGGTGTGTGTGAGAAATATTATGTGTTCCTGGAAAAAATGATGGACAAAAAAATACAAACAATAGGAACAGCTGTGATGAGATAAAGGCGTGATATGAAATAATAAACGACGAATATATTCACAAGATGACTTTTACGTGAGACAACAGAGAAATAGAACCTTAAAAAAAATACAATAGAGGAACCAAAAATGTGTCGTCTCCTTAGTGTGTATTATAAAGTAAAAGTCATAAAGCACGTTCAGGCAGTAAGCTATGAATCTATTATAAAAGTACATGACAAATGATCAGCGTTACAAAAAGAGAAGATTCTGGAGGGGGGGCTCTAATGAAACATCATTTGCCTCACTGGCTGTGTGAAGCTATCACACAGGTTTAATGTATGTCACAGCATGAGAAGATGCCCTGTGGTGTATTGGTGTCCATCTTATGAGAGTTTTGTCCTCTTCTACAACTCTTCTCACAGGAATTCCAGAGGCTAGACATCTGTGCAGTGTTCACTGTGTGTCCCTTTTATTGATTTTATCTGTGGGGCACGTCTGACTCATTCGGCGTTGAACATCAGTAACGCTCTATCAGCTTGGGAAATGTTACACACACATACACACACACACACACACACATACACACACAGTCAGTTATGTAAGCAGCTGTATACTCAAGCTCAACTTATTTGTGGAGTCAGCAATAAGTGTGCTGTGTGTACGGTACATGTGCTCCTATATTAATATATTATGTATTTTGTACTATATTATATTATGCAGTATATTGTTCTTTATGGTAATGTATTTTAGAATTGTAAGCTATTAATCCCCATTTTTACTAATCACTTTAACAGAATATAGTTAATTATGTAACACAGTTCCATGTATTCCATTATTCCTCAGTCTTGGTCGTATGTTAACATATGTGAATTAGCACTAAATACTGAGAAGGTTACATGTCATAAACTATAGTATTGGACAAATTTAACATTTTGAGCAACTGATCTAGCCTTCAGAAACTGGATTAACAAATTCATAACAATACTATGGAAGGCGTTTTTTTGGTCATAATTGAAGATTCCAAATACAAAACTGATGGAGATAAGAATTTAAAAGATTATTTTTTAAGATACTAATAGGAATAATCGGGCCAAAATTAAACTTCAAAAAAGAAAAAGGAAAATGAAAAATCGAATCTTTAAGAGACAATTAAAAGTTTAGACAGAAGAATTGCATTTCCATTTGGATTAGGTTTTTCAAGGTGTAAGTAAATAAGGAAAAGGACTCGTAAAGTGCTCTCCTGCCGACCACACGGCGAGTCTTTGTTAAAAAAACCTCCGCCTTTCCTGTATTGTGATATATATAAATAGCTGCGGATCTGAGCAATAGCTGCAGCTTATGTCTGGTTCAGTGGTGAGTGTAGTCCACTGTTTGGTGCTGTAATCGTTTATTAAAGAACACTTATTTTAACATTTTACTAGACTAAAATTAAGAATGTGATGGAAATACATATTCAGCTATAAAAAGGCAGTGAAGAGATTCCATTATGGAAGCAAATCTGTCTCACTAGGCTTTGTGTGTAAAAGCAAATCAATTTACAGTGTTTATGCTTTATATTGAAATGATGTATATAACACTATTAACACTCCCCTAAAAACACAAAAAATAAAACTGTGTTAGAAATGCAATGGTTTGTAAATTACATATATGTACAAAATGTGCCCATCCACACAGTAGATGCTGAGATGTTTCTCTGACTAAATGACAGACTTTTGGTGGTGCTAGAGGAGAAATGAGAACAAAGATCCTGGGGGGAGTCATGTTCCTCTGAGGATTCCTCTGTACAAAATTCCTTCCTAATCCATCCAGTGTTTGTAGTCTGGATTAATGTGCTGTACAAACCAAGTGACAAACCAACAGATGTTACTGTGCATAGCGTCATACTGCTAAGGTAAAAGAAAACCCCTTGGAATGATTACATTCCAGGAGTGTAACGGTGTGCTAAATTCGCAGTTCGGTATGTACCTTGGTTTTTGTTGTGGTTTAGTTTGTACTACAGTGGTAAACTATCACTGAAACCATTTAGTTATGCTTCAGTAGAAAGGGAAAGTTCTTCGCTTCTGCAAGACATTAAAACACCTGGTGAGAGCTGTTGTACGCTGATTTATGGTCTAACTCTATATAAAATAGCATAAGCCAGCTAACTATATATAAAGTAGTGTAAACTAGCTAACTGTATATAAAGTAGTGTAAACTAGCTCCACCTCCAGCAGCTACAACAGTAACTGCTCTAACATTGATGCTTACACTATTAATAATCTAATGATGTCATTTATCATATTAAATCATATATTGAAAGTCTTGTTAAAAGTCTGTGTGACTCTTTTGCCTTTTTTTGTTGGTTTTCTTTGTTTTTTTTCTTTCTCCTCTATTTTCTTATTTATTTTTTATAATGTATTTGTTCTATAGTACAGAAATCTATCCTTAATACACGTTTGCCCATAAAATTACAATAAAAAGAAAATAGTTTATTCCAACTTTATGGGCAACATGTTAAATCACATGTTCTTAACAGATAAAGTGTATATCTTCTCAAAACTTTATTAATCAATCTCTTTCAAACATGCCACAATGAAAATGAAATCACAATGAACCTTTACAAACTGTAGTAAACTAAATTTTGTGCGTTATATTTGTATGCGTTTCACATGTCGAAAAATCCAATTAAAAAAAAAGCTTGGAAATAAAAAGTCTGTGTGACAGTTTTGGCCATGATGATACCAAAAGAGTTTGAAACGATTACAGTACATGTACCATTACACCCCCATAGCATACCTCTGAATCCTGTCTAAATTAAAGGCTAATTATCCTCTGCAGTGATGACAAAGCTGTAAGCTGTTCAAATGGAGATAAAAATCTGTGTTGTGACAAACGGAAGCAGATGGCTGCGCTTTGAGCTCTCGGCAGTGAACTGTGGTGTGCAGACGTCCCCAATCATGTTTAGAAAATGTTTTTTGGATCTTACAGGAGGAGCCATGTGGTCACACATGTGTGCACGCAAATGCATGCAAACACTCACCACATCTCTTAGCCTGTCTACTTTTAGTTTGCTGTCCTGATACTTACTCACACTATCTAATACGCATGATTCCACTTAGTGTATGTGGTTTTTGTGTTGCCTGTAACCTATAATGCACTGCAATGCAAGCGTAAAGAGAGCAGTGTCATTTATATACTCTGGTTCTGAATCACTAAGGGTTTTGCACCACTTTGTTTTATGCTTTTATGGTCAACACTATTTTAACCCTTACATACTGTTCAGGGTCTAATTTGACCAATTTTTCCATTCAAGTGAAGGAAAAAACACCTTAAAAATGTGCTGACTTATCCTGATGTAACCCTGAAATTTAAAAAAAGGAAATATTTCAACTTTCTAAAAATGTGTTTGTGCAGCTGATACGCATTCTGGTTAAGTGTCTGGCTATCATTTATTTAAAAAAAAAAGNATTCAAGTGAAGGAAAAAACACCTTAAAAATGTGCTGACTTACCCTGATGTGACCCTGAAATTTAAAAAAAGGAAATATTTCAACTTTCTAAAAATGTGTTTGTGCAGCTGATACGCATTCTGGTTAAGTGTCTGGCTATCATTTATTTAAAAAAAAAAAAGCCATTTATTTATCATTCATCATCATTTGTTAAAAGTGTTATAGATCGCCCTTTTCCCCATTGCAATGCTTTATCAAACACTTGCATTCAACAACATACAGGGTTGAATTTAAATCACAAAATCTCAACTGCATGTCTTAATATCAGGTTAATGTGATTGAAATATATGTACCTGATATGTATGAGGCAGAAAATTGTCAGTGGAGGTCACTCTCACACACACACACACACACACACA
>JANJYP010046780.1:0-18170 GCA_024605115.1 Rastrelliger brachysoma | reverse complement strand
GAGACAGGAGGAGGAAAATTTGGCAGAAAGCAAAAAAAAAAGAAAAAAAAGGCAAAACATAGAGAGCAAAAGATCCAAAAGCAAATATTATACAGCAGAGGAAGAAGCAGAAAATGGAAGGGTAAAATGGAAGAAATGCAGAAGAAACAAGTGATGAAGAGGAATGGAGATAAGAAGAGAGAAGCAGAAAAGAGGAGGAAAAAAAAGAAACATGAATAATCACACATAAGCTCTGTTTCCATCCAAATGTCAAGCTAATTTTAGGTGAACTTTTGAAGCTGCAGTGAAAAAAATTGAAATATAGATTAGGTGTGTTTTCATCAGAAGAGTGTCAAAAAACACATTTATACGAGAAATGGAAAGTCTAAAAGAATAGTTATTTCCCTGAATTTCAGAAAATGTTTTACTTGTTAAATTTCTTGCTCACTGAAGATGAAACAGATAAATACAACAAACAAAATATGCTTATACAGTTCATTATTAACATATTAACACAATTAGTTTAATTAGTTTATCAACTGAGTGTTAATATGTGGTTGAGAATTATTTAATTAACAGTAATGACAGTAAATATATTTAAAGCACTTTTAAAATAAGAAATAACAATTTTGCTAAAAGAAATGTCTGGTAGGAACAGTAGCACTAGCTATCATTAACCAATGTTAATCAATTAATTGTAATTAATTTAGTGATTTATCATAATCTGACAGTAAATTTGTGGCCACAGTGTCTGCTCTTCAGCAGTTACACAGTTTCACTTTAAAGCCGTAAAGTAAAATGACTCATTATGCAGAATGCCCCATTTCACTGTGTTACATATTATTGAGTTAGTGATATATTAATGTGTAAGTAGCACTTTACTGTTGCAGTTGGTCATGGTTGAGTTAGTTTTATTTCCTATAGATACACTGGAAAGTCTCCCTATCTTATAAAAAAAAACAAAAAAAAAAAACAAATGAGTCATTGCCTAGAAATGTTATTGAAATAGAAATGAAGAATGTATCTTTATATAATAAAGATAAACAAGTTTTCAAGTTTCACACAGAAGTTTATATTTTATGTCATAATGTATGTTCATCATGGAAATAAATAAAAGTGTCTAAAACGATGCCTAAATATAGTACAAATCACCATGAATGTGTTTGTAAATGTGGAGACATCTGAATGGTAGTTTAATGCTTCAGAACACGCACATAAAAAAGTGGTTGGATGGAAACCCAGCTGTAGATAATGCAGACATGATAGAGAGAGACAGAGCTTGACGTGGACAGAGAGAGTGGACAGATGTGTTATGCAGAGGATGTGGACAGAATGAACAACGTATAGAGGCACAGAATCAAAGCTGATGCTATCTGGAGCGGTTCCAGTTCAACAACAGATCCACCACACCTATCCAGCAGCTTTCCCCACACACTCTCCTTCTGTCTTTTAGAGTCACCACTTTAACACTTTGTTCTCTCTCCAGGGAAAAAAACAGATAATCAGGCTCTATGGTACCCACATCCTGCTCAGCACTCACTCAGATACATTTATCCCAAACTAGCAACACAATGCAGCCCTCAGCCATTCATCAACCCCTCTTAATAGCTAACAATCAACTGACTGATCTTCAGTTTTGAAATGTAGTGAAATATTGTATGTGTTGGGTCATTAGTTCATTCATTAGAATCATGAATCAGTTGAACTTTATGACTGGATTTCAGATATTAGTTTGAGTTTCTGGAACCACTTCTACAATGAATTGTAATTTTATTTCATCCTCGTATTGTGTTAATGTTGGCTCATTTCTTGTTGAGATGGGTGTGCTTTATGTTTTGCCTTGACAGATCAGTATCAAGTAGCTTATATTTGCAGCTATATTTATTTTCAGTTGAAATAAAAGGTTCTGCAGATGTTGCCAAAAGAAGTAGATATTTTTCAGGATTAATGAAAATTTTTAAAGTCCTCCTCTACTCAATAATGTGTTTTTCTTTTTGTTTCTTCGGTGTGATGTTTGAGCTTCACTGTGCAGAATGATGAATGTGCAGGCTTTGTTTTTACATTTGTCTGCTGATAGAGAAAAGTTTCTCTGCGTTCATCAAAAACTAGAGTTTAAGGGGCAGTACTTCCCAGCATGATTTATGACATCAGAACCAGAAGCTGATCCTGGTCCAATAGAAAATTTACACAAGTGAGATCACCCAGTGCTGGGAGTGGACTTTGCTGTGAAGTTGCAGCAGCTGTTCAACCTCTGAAATGAAACATGCTTACATATTCATAGATTCTGGAATTTCTAATGAAGCAGACAGTGAAGATGCCATTTTAGGAATGATGTAAGAATTGTGCTTTTTTGTGAATTTCATTTTTAAATATGAATTTTTATTCTATTTGATAGCCATGATGAAATTTAACATAGCTCCAGTACAGAGGATGAAGCTGTTGTGCTGCACAGAGTTTATAGCAGTTGCTTGTCTTCAGCTCTTGTCCCAAGTTGGGCTTTACAGGTGCAGTGTAATTAAAATATACCTAATTATCATAAAACTACAATACCCTACAGATAATGGAAGCACAATTAAATGCACATACACATTTTTTAAATGTAATTTAGAGTAAAAAGGTGTTCTGGTTTGGTTGGCATTAAAACTTTGATTGTCCAAATTTAGATCTACAATGTGGTATTTTTACTGGTACTGTTTTGTCTTTGGATACTGTATATCTGGGAAAAGACTGTGGGGCTGTATAAATAATAGATTTGGAAAAATGACTGAGTAGAAAATATATTTTCAGTATGTGAGTGATGCTATCAGACAGACCTTCTGTCCATTATTTCCAGTCTGTGATTGCAGAAGGATGTGAGGTAAAAGGGGAGAAAATACATACATAGTACGTAAATCACTGGGCTGCAGGAGTGAGAATGTAGTGCCTGATAAATATTAATCAGTAAAAGTTGGCGTTTATGTTGTTTAAAATCTTCTTTATATGTTCACTGAATTTGAGATCTAGATAAAAGAGTGTATCTAAGAACTTGAAATCATTGACCTCTGTTTCTTCACATGCTTTTTCATAATGCTGAACTGTTCCTTTAATGGACAATACAGATTTTGACAAACTGGCCTTCAACCATCACTCTCACACTGCTATGTTTAATTCATGATTTATATTCCAGCAATAACATGTTTATCCTCTCCAAATACTTACTACATGCAACTTCAAAAGATCACTAATTGAAATCAATAGTGAGTCATTAAGTGTGTGGCAAACCCACACTTTTAAATTACACACAATGGGTCATACAGCTATTGTCCATGGTATCTACGAGTGGAGGATGAGTGTGTTTGTCCTCTGGAGTATTTGTGCCTCTTCATGTGCATTAACATAACATGTTCCTGCTCAATCAGAGACGAGGCAATTACATGAGCACTTCATTAGTCATTTGGTGACTCACCAACAACTGGAAGACTCAAAGTCAGAGCAAAACATTCATTTTTGACACATAACAAACATATTTCTTGAGTAATTTGATTTCTTTACTTGAAATCATCAGTGGTGGACATATTCCACAACTCTGGGCATGAATGTGCTGTTATAACTACCTCTCTCCTCCTCAGCCTTTCCATCACATACTTGGAACTTGGCTGCAGGGCTTTGCTGCCGTTCAGCCACAAGAGCATTAATGAGGTCCAGCACTGATGTTGGGTGATAAGGCCTGGCTCACAGTAAGAGTTTCAGCTCATCTCAGGTCTCAGCTTGGTCTCAGGAATCCACACTTCCAACAATGATAGAATTACATTTTTGTCCAAAACAGCAGCTCTTAAAGTTTATTAAGCTACTTTATATAGATTTGTTTTTCATGGCACATTGTTTTTACTATTAATAATGGACAACTTGCAGAGGGCAGACAGAAGGGCAATGCACTCATAACTGCTGCTCTGCAACTATTTTGTGTTTTTTTATGAGCATGCTAAGTGGGATGTGTCTGTAATTTATTTACTAAGGCATGAAAACTTGAGATTTTCTTTCCTTTGGAGTGCAGTTTTTTTTAATAAAGTGAATGGTTTTTATACTAATTTACTGGTCATTGCTTATCTTCAGCCAGGTTCTGCACATTCTTATTCATTATGGGGTTTTAAAATATTTTACTGTGATGCTGCAGTAACAAAGGCACATTTCTTCCAAAGGCAATAATGAAAGTCACATTGACCTTGACTCTTCCACTCACATATATGTTTTGTTTTTTTTTTTTAAGATTTTTTTTTTGGCACAGATGCCTTTATTGTAAAGTTGGTAGACAGGAAATGAGAGAGAGAGGGGGTAGACATTGCGAAGAAAGGACACCCCGGCCGGGATTCGAACCGGGGTCCGCTGCCCAAGAGCACTGCTCCCCATGGCATATGCTCCAACCACTGCGCTACCGAGCGAGCCTCACTCACATATATGTTAATAATACAGTAATGTAGTTCTAGAAATGAGGAGCTCAACAAATGGTTCACAAATAGGCTTTGGTGACTGTGAGATGATTAACCCTATAATTTCTGTGATAACATTATTGTACATCTTAAGAATTACAATCTTATATGTTCAGGCATCAAACACATCCAAATATTCTAGGGTCACTATGTCACTGTGTGTCTTTCTGACAAGTGGAAAATGTGTTGCGTTATTTCACACAGTATAAACTGTGTATACACATTCAGCAACGATTTTCAATAGGGTGAATTTTATATTTATGATTAGTTTTTCTGATTTATGTGTTTGGAAGCAAAAATAAAAAAGTGCTTCATCTAAATGTTACTATTTTTAATGTGAGGACAGGGAAACTTAATTACAAATGTTTAATTACAAACATGCAAATGAACAAATCTTGTGGCATGTCAGCCCATCTATTAGACTCACTAAATATTGAATATTAATCTTCCAACTAAAACACTCAAAACATGCCAAACAGCCCAGATTAAAGAAAGTGTGTGGACTGGCTTTGCCAATATAGAAAAATATTATATTCAAACACATACATGTAAGCAATATGGTTGAGTTGAAGAGTGAGATCATACTTTGGATAAACAAATAACTTATAATTGATGTGTGACTCCCTCACTTGTTTGACATTCCCCTGCTGCCTTGTCTATGACAGCGGGGAGAGCTGCTGCATCGCTAAAACCAAGTCAACCTTTACATCACAGACTTCATAAAAGTTTAATGTCTCCCTGTCTCCATCCCCTCTCCCCGGCTATCAATCTCCCCTTTCACCTCCACCCCTCGTCTCTTCTTCCCTTGCTCTTCTCTTCTTAACCTGTCATTGTTTCCTTGTCTGTCTCCTGCTTTCTCTTTTACCCCTCGCTGCTTTATCCTTCCTCTTCTTTCAAGGTGGATTAGGTGTTTTTCCTGCTGTACGGAGCGGGAGCAGACAGCCAGAGGTGACCGAGCCTGGGATCAAACGCTTCCTAGCAAATAACTCTTAGCGTTTGTTTTGACCTGCTCTGAGCAGCCGCAGACAGGTGGGGTTAAGCACATCAGGACGACTCTGATAATGTCACAGATACGCTGACTTTGGCTCAAACTTTTGGATTGCGTAATTTTTTCCAATTTTTCTTTTTTTTTCTTTTTGGAGATGTTTCATGAAAAACTAAAGGTTTTTTTTCTTCCTCTTAGGGTCCCAGGTGGTGGAAGTATGGTGTTGATCTAAGGAGGTGGTGACAGCCCCGCTTTGATGATGACAGATGAGGGAGGAGGCAGATAATAGCCGCTGTCAGTAACTCTCGTTTTTTTTCGCCCCCTTGTCTTCCCTCTCCGCCTCTCGTTTTATTGCCGTCTGACTTGTTCCTCGCACTCCCTATTTGTCTGCTCCATCTCACTCTTCATTTCTGCCTTCTCCACCTCTTCATCTTTCTGTACATCTTTATATATCTTTACACCTCACCACTTCCTATTTCGCCCCTCTTATCTTTTCTCCTATGCAAGGTTTCTAAATCTACCCTCTCCACTCTTTCTTTTTCCACTTCACTCTTCCTTCCATTTATCTTTCCGCTCCCTTCATCTGTCTGATTCCCAGAAGGGAAAGGCCTGCACTTTCTCTCCACTCTCAGACGGAGACAGAGAACTGATGTGGGGGTGGGGGTTGATGCGGCCATTAAACTGAGTGAGATAATAATATTACCAGCCATTACTCCGGGAAGCTCACTCCATCCTGCTGCGATTCGGAGCAATAGCATGACACTGACCTCAGCTTAACTCAGCTCTGAAAAGGTCAGAGCTGGTCGATCTAATTTGTGACTTGAGATTTGGTCTATTTTTACAGGGGTGCCGTCTCAATTTGGCGGTCAATTTTAATTCTGACACATTCCGCATATTTCAGCTGGTGACTCAAAGAAAATGAGATTACAGGATTTGACTGTTTGCCGCTCCTTGCTGGAAGTAGCCAAGTGACTACATCTCCCAGCATGCATGACAGGACTTGAAAGGATGTGAGGGAGGCAGAGGACTTGCTTTGATGCCTTTGAGACTCTGGATACTGTATGTGACAAAAGGATGGATCAGTGGATGGGATGTCAGAAAGATGGTGATTAGACAGAAGCTGTTTCAGAACATATACTGTCACTGCTCTGTGTGCATGTGTCTAAAGATGGTCACTTGCTTCAGTTCATGCCAGAAAAAGCATGGATCACTTGCCAACTTGAGGTTTACTAAAACATGAATAGACACCATTTAAAACCAGATATTCCTACACCACCATGTACTATACTTAACTTATTCTATACTTATTCTTAACATTATATACTTTTTTAAACAAGTAATCATTTATTTTAATTATTTTTTGTCAGCCTTTCTTTTTGATCACTTTCTTAGTAAAATAACAGCTGCAAACAGTTAGAGTGAGACTAACTGTTAAAAGAGGAAACAATGAAAAGTTAAATTTATCTGCAATAAATGCAATAAATATGATTATAAGGGTAAATGAAAACTTTTGTTGTGTCACTCCATTCCTGGCTCTATGATACTTTGGTTGAATTTTGGGTGTTGCTTTCAGTTATTCTTTCCAATGAATAGATGTCATCTTTTTAAAAAAAATCATAATTCATCTTTCTTTTAGTTGCGTGTGTCATGTTTTTTTTAAAATCTGTATTTAAAAAGCAGTAATCTAAGCTCTCTATTCTATTGTGAAACAAGCAGAGGTATACTACAGGTGTCTTTTCCTTTTCTTTAAGATTTCTAAGCAAGTTATAAAATTTTAATTAGTGAGTTAGANAAGCTCTCTATTCTATTGTGAAACAAGCAGAGGTATACTACAAGTGTCTTTTCCTTTTCTTTAAGATTTCTAAGCAAGTTATAAAATTTTAATTAGTGAGTTAGGTAGTTTTTGTTGTATTTGAACAGCTGTTTCCAGTCCAGCTGAATTTACTACTGTACACAGACATGACAGTGGCGTCAATCATGATGTGATGCTCTGACTTGAGTCTGCTTTAAAATACACAAGGTTCTGTTTTATCTTTTGAACAAAACATGTCCATCTTTATCAGCACGGAAGCACTGATGGGCTTCCCAGGTTGTTCATCGCCAATTGTCCCAATGGAATCAATCAAGTGGCTAAATATGCTCCTGTATGTTAAGTCCTGCAGACAGGTTCAGTTAAAAGATTAAGTGGAAGTCATACCTATAATTCATGGAAGGTATCATGGTGAAGAGTTCTGCTTGAAGCCATTATGCTTCATAAATGTATAATTTCCAAGAAAAGAGCATGCAGAGTCTGGTTTGAACTTTAACTAGTCTCACACAGCTAAAGTGATAAAGTTAAAGCTAGTGTGTTTAGTCACAGCAAGGTTTGCTTACAGCTGGAGTGACCAATGCTTTCCTACCTGTACAGGTGACAGATGACAAGTGATCAAGCATTTTAGTAATTCAGTTTATCGCACTTGAATAAAAGCAGCTAAATCCAACCATGATAGGGAAAATGCTTGAGCAGCTTAAATAAAGATAAAATGTATACATTATTCTAGTGGAAATCACATGATGAGACATCAAACTACTTCATTAATTCAAAGAAAAATAATATTTCTACACAGCTCAGATCACTAATCTCAAAACTAAGTCTTTGTAGGTTTGAGTCAATTTCTCTTGTCAAAACTGCGGTGTTCTCAAATATATGAACTTTTTCGTTCATGAAGCAAGATAATTCAACATTTCCTCTAGACTTGTACTTGTTTCAGCCAGTAACTTGCATGAATGCAGATGTAGAACTTCAGTATAAATGCTTTATTGAACCTGACCAATTTTCACTAAAATCGAGTCATTGAGTGAATTTATAAAACCTCTTTTTGATCAGTCCAACTTTTTTTTTTACTTTCAAAAAAATAGTATTTCCAAGGTTCAACACTATGATTTGAATGAATGNGAATTTATAAAACCTCTTTTTGATCAGTCCAACTTTTTTTTTACTTTCAAAAAAATAGTATTTCCAAGGTTCAACACTATGATTTGAATGAATTAACTATTGAGAGGTATAGTGTATGTGCTTGATGCCGCTTCATCTTGCACTTGAAAGATTTTTCTACTACATTTTTGTTTGTCTTTTTAAAAAGCTTCCACAATTCTGGTGGCTCAAGGCAAAGATAAACTTGTTTATTTTTCAAAGTGCACCCACACACCAAATATGCTCCATAAGAAGAAATGACCTGAAATACTCTGTCTAGAAGTATTTGTGGAGCAGTAAGGCTGTGTGTGTGCCAGGACATATACTGATATAATCATGATATCTGCAGCAATTTCTTCCTTAATCATGTCTTGTTATTATAGTGTTTGAGGTAATCTCTAAGACACCCATACCGCTGAAATAAATACACCATCAAACTGTTCATTATCCAATTTATCATTAGAATAGAAGAATCTGCACGGCATTTTTCTTAATCTTTTTAACCATGCTTGTGTGCTTGTGTGGCTGCTGGTTAGCACCTTAATTTCATTTTTGTACAACTACAGGGAAAGAGGGACTTTCAAATCTTTTTAACTGCTTGCAGGGATGTAAGAAGGAAGTGTCTCTGTGGTACTGCTATCGCTCAAACCCTTCTTTATCAAATATATTCAAAAGTCTGCTGCATTTATTTGATGGATTGTGTTCTTGCTGTTTGCTGCCACACAGAGCTGATTTCAAGGCAACTTGGAGGATGTTTGAGAGCACGGATCATCCCCTCCGTTGCTTTCATCCTTCTCCAGTCTCACTCAGATACTACAACAGAGAGAGTGTCCTGCTGGGAATTTCTGAAGCCCACTTGGTAATCCTGATAAAGAGGCAGGTTGGCAGGATAGCGGGATGGGAGTGTTGATGCTTAGAAGGAGTGCAAACTCATTCTGCAGCTGGGTTAAGTAATCCCATTCTGCTGATAATATGCAGTGTACAAACACATGCAGTCACTTGCTGGTATGATACACTCTACAACACAGCCTACTTGAATATTATCATTTAGTGTGGGAGCTGCCTCAACAACAAAGCAATGACATACTAATGTGAAAAAGTAGCTCTGATGATCCAGTGAGTGTACATACACTTAGCTGAGCACAGACAATGCATGCAGAGCAGAGGCTCATGGGAGAAAAAAAAATAAAAACATCTTCTCATCATCACAGCACCAACGCAGCATTCAGACCAGATCCAGCTATGCATGAAACAACTTAGCCCTCTCATTCTTTTAAGAGGAGCCAGTGCAATGTTTGGTGCCCATTAAGCCTTTACTCATTAATCTGTAGCTCCAACTGAACCTCCTGGATCCACACAGCCACCCCCTGCATTGTTGGTGTGAAAGCAGCCTAAGCTGTCATAGTTACAATTATAGAAGAAGGCACAGGCACAATGACAGGCATCACTGCAGTGAAGATGCCACTATCACCATTTAACTAGTTCTCATGATGACTGATAGTTGGATGAACACAACATGTGTTGCAGAGACAGCAATGGCAGGTTACTATGGCAACATGATGCAATGCTTCTATGACAGTGTCTAAAGCTCATTATTTCTGTTTTCACCCAAAAAATTTGGGGTGATGTTTTTTTTGTTACTATATATTAGAAATGCAGCTCAAGTGCATCGCTTCAACAGGCTCCTCTGACTTTTGCTTTCATTCTACTCAGACATGGATTACATCACACTGCTGCTTTGATAAGTCTGTTTATATAACTTTGTTTTGTCATTCTGACATAAGACTTTGTAAATATCCCTATAGCTTCATTCAGATATACAATGGTAAGAGCCATACATGATTATACAACACTGTGCACCTGGTGCACATGAGGAAGCAGTGTCACTGCTGAGAATAGCTAGGGGATTATAATATTAAGAATTCAACAGTGATGGATTTTAAGATATTGTCACTGAATACTTATTTAATGACCAATACTAGCACCAGGGATGCTTACCGCCTCCTGGCTTACTTTATTTCTTTGTACTCGTTCTCAGACTTGAAGTTCTTACAGATATTGCAGGTGTGAAGAACAAATCCTTTATTTTCTCTTGAAATGGTATTCTAGACTAGGATCAGGATCAATTGAGGCAATGAAGTGACAGTACATGCATATAATTTACTAAAAAAAGAGGATTTAGTAAGTTACTAGGGCTCTTTGTCTTTGTCTATTTAACTATGAAGCCTTTACATTAATCTGACAGTATTCAGCTCAGACTTGCGTTTCATTGGAAGTATTAAAAACTGTTACTCAGCAAAAAAACTGGACATTGTATTGACTCACATTACACATATCCATCATCCTTTGTGATGAGCACAACTTGTGACTTTTATGATCACAGATTAACTGAACACAAGCATGGAATTCCAGCTCAGTTATGCCCAGTGACCGCTCAAATAAAGTTTACTGAGACTAGATAACTGCAAAAAGAGAAGCAAGTTGTATTAATTTGCACAATGTTTGCTTCTTTTGGCAACAGCCATGAGGAAAACGATGAAACTATAGAGAGAGTACCAACATTTCTGAGCAGTCAAAAGTCCAATTGATTGTCTGACAAGTAGATTGTTTCATCACTCTAGCACTGAGTTGTGCATTGTGACCTCAAGCTGCACCTGATCTGACAGAAAATTGTAAGATTCTTAAATTAATCTGGGCAACCAATTCAAGGTTCGACTCTGGCTTAATCCAGACAGTCTGCATATTTTAAGGTTATCATTGTGACTTTTACATAGAAGCTGATGACTGGAAAGAGACTGCTATGTACAGTGAAACCATCACATGTATGTGAACTGCATGCATGTCTGAAAGAAGCTTTACTTACATACAGCACTCTGAGAGACCAAGTCCTCCATATTTCTCCTTTTTCCTTTCTTTTACCAGAATATTTTCTGTGCCACATGAGGACTTCATTAAGTGTAAATCACTTTAATTTAACTTCATCTTGTATCAGGAAAGGTGAATTTTGGATGCATGGCACAAAAAATTTGGATGAAACCTGATTCAAACTGCACTACAATTTATTATAAATGCTGTTATTTTTCAGTGTAAACCAAAATAATGAGCCATAACAGAGTCAAGTGGCAGCCATAGTAACAACAACATTGTTGTCAACAGACAGTGTTTACAGGGAGGACTCAAACATTATCAATGCATCGCACTGTGTGTGCACTGTGTCTGTATGTGTGTCTCACCTGTTGGGAGTAGCGCTGCTGAGTCTGGATCTGATAGTGTTCCTCTGTCATCACCCGGGCGACGGGCTGGCCTGGGATCGGCCGGGGCAGCATCTCCACTTCCTGGATGGCCTCCATGGAAACGGTTTGAGGAAGCACCTGGAAGAGTGATGTCACGTACATGATGACACTCTTCTTGTCAGGGTGAGGCACAGCCACATCTGAAGAGCAGAGAGAGCCAGAGAATTAACTCAGTGTGAGAACTCAAAAAGGAAGAAAAGTGACTGACAACAGCTTTCACAAGTTATTTTCATAAAAATCTGCATCCACACTGATGACTGAATAATTGGAAACTATTACATTGCTTTTTTTCTCTCTCTCAGATGACAAACAAGAACAGTGAGTGTTACAGCCAACATCTGGAGTGCAACAGATAGTCTGGTTAGTCTGCTGAGTCTCAGCTGTTCTGTCCCCTCCTGCTCTACATTGTCACAATGCTTTCACACACAAAAACAAACAGCAATAATAAATCATACATAACAAAAATGTCATTAGGTAGAATGGAATACATGAAATTTGGACAGTGCTCGTCATAATTTGAACTGGATCAGTGTGTGCCTTCTGAACATCATGCATCCATCTCTAATTGTAATGAAGTCACCACTGGTATCACCACTGGTACACATGTGAAATATACAGCAGTGTGTAATAGCTGTTGTTGATTAATCTGGATGATGATCTGTGTTTCACTGGCTCAGTCACTTGCAGACACATGGTACTTTTCACTAGGCTGTGTGTGATGTATGTCATTCTGCAACCAATATGTAGCTGCTAGCTATCTTCTGCTAACCTGCACAGGACCCACTGTTTGATTATTTACTAAACTCTCAGTCCCACTCATCCTGCAGCCCTGTTGGTACACCCCCAATATCTCAACTTTCTTCATTTGATATGCAATATATATATGTAAATTAAACTGATATTTAAAATCAGAAATCAAAGTGAGATTAGGGATAAGGGAAAGTTTTCATCACTTTCCAAGGTCCCATTTGTCTCTCTATATCTAAACCTTCTTCATTGTAAAACATCTTCATTATCCAATTATTATATTTTACATTATTTATTTTATTGTTATTAAATTTTAATCATTCACTTTTGTGCTTTGTTCAAGTGTGGTAAAATGTATAATAATTATTATTGATACTAAATGCAAGACTGATGTTTTCAGATTCATCTACTTGAAAACCACCAGCTTAGTGTGGATAGATGGACACAATTAATGAAAACTGATTTTAAAAGGCAATATATAGTATGTGTATCAGTGTTGGGAGTAATGTGTTACAAAAGTACACGCGTTACAATGCATTTTTACCCGGGGGCAATGACAAGCTTCTCTCTCCCCGGACAAATCCGGACGCCCTTAACAAGACGTAAAAAAATGGACATGTCTGGGCAAAAACATGTAATCCACTCCTACTAAAATAACGGATTATTATCGCTGCTATTTTGGGATTATTTATACCCTAGCTTCTGTTGAGCTAGCTTTGAAAACCAATCCACCACCATCTTCCTGCTCTGGCAACAGAATAAAAAAAACAAACTACCACATTCCCAACACACCTCATCATTGACCGATCATCTTCATACTCTAGCACACACCAATTTGCATATTAGACAACAGGATAATTTTGTCCGGTTGGACTTGATGTTCATTAGGCAACACGTTTACTTTTGTTTTTATTAACCAAACATATAATTGAGGTTCATATTTTGTGCTGAGCGTATGATTGTGCCTCTTGTAAATAAAGATTAGAATGGAACCTTCTTGTTTCATGTCTGGCTTTGACGCTTTTAAAGTTGAGGTGTGTAAGTGTCTTCAGCTACTCTTTGGCTGCTTTTGGTGTGAATGCACAGTTAGGCTATCAAATGAATCATTCATGATCACAACAAGCTTGTGCACACATAGACCCATCCTACATATCATTAGCAGACCTACACATAGAACAGAGAAAACAATAAGGTATCCTGCTCTGCTCAACAGAAAGTTTAGGCTACATTTAGAATGCCAAATCCACATTTCCAGTTATTTTGTTGAGAGTAACTTAAAAGTAATGCAAAAGTAGTGTAATGCCTTACATTTCAAATACAGTAATATTATAATGCAATGAATTACTTTGAAATGACAGTAACAAGTAATAAATAATAAATTAGTTTTAAGTTTTTAAGTAATTTTCCTAACACTGATGTATATTGTCTGAGATATGCAGAGGCGGGCTGGTCATTTACTTGATTACTGTACTTAATTCTTCAAGGTATTTACAAGAAAGATTCTACAAAGACAACTCTATCCAGTAGGATTCTAGAGGTGAAGATATTGTGGTAATAATAATCAATATTTAGAATATTTTTGTTTAAAAAAACAACTACTTCAGTACTTTAACTTAACTCAAAATTGGACTGTAGAACTTTCACTTACATTGGAGCCAAATTTAAACACACAGTATCTGTACTTTGACTGAAGTAAGAAAGTGATGTCCACCTCTGGAAATATTAAAGTAAGCAGTAATGAAAACAAGTACAAGCTTTCAGGGAGTTATTGTGATGAAGGCTAAAAATTACTGCACTAATACATCAGCATTTGTAACAGTATGTGATGGCCATTTATAAAGACGTCTGAGAGGCTGCAGGCTGATGCAGTAGACTGTCTTTTAACTGCAAAAACAGATTTGAGTCATTTGTCTTTGTGCTCATGAATAACTGGAGGCCAGTGTTTTAACTGCTTTTTTATTTCCCATAGCATCAGTGTTTGTCAGTCAATCAGCCTGTCTTCCCTGAGTCTTACAGCAAAATGAAGCTGGAGCAAAGTTTCCTAACAGGTGCAGAGATATAAAATAGTGCTGTGATTTCAGGAAGGGTGGCCGCAGCCTGTGGCCTGGCCAGACAGCCCGGAGCAAAACTAATAGAGACAGATGACAGCGGGGCTGAGACACTGCAGATAAATGAACGCCACAAGAGACTGAGACAGGGACAGAAAGAGGAAAGGATGAAAAAAAAAAAGATGGGGGTCGAGCTGAGAGAGAGGAGTGAGGAGAGGAGAGCAAAAGGGGGCGGAAAGAAAGTCAGTCTCAGAAAGAAATGGAGTGCTAATGAAGTGATGCTTGTGGGTATGTTAACAGAGCCGTGTGGAGTGTGTGGTAATGGATAGCAGCTCACCACAGTAAGAATAATGAACGGCAGAAAGAAGGTGATGACAACAGACAGGACAAGAAACAAAGAGAAAAATAGCTAGACACAAACTAACAGTTTGTGTGTTAGGGCTATGCTAACACAATGTGTGTGTTTGTGTGTGTGTGAGGGAGAGATAGATAGATAAAGCCAGAGAAAGTCATATTTCTGGCTGTGGAATACTGATTTATCAGCATCACAGAAAAATCGGAGGGTGTTATTGTTTGTCTGGGGAAGACAAACAGCTCCATAAATAATGCCACCATCTGCAAGTGTGTGTGTGTGTGTGTGTGTGTGTGTGTGTGTGTGTGTGTGTGTGTGTGTGTGTGTGTGTGTGTGTGTGTGTGTGTGTGTTTAAGTGTGTAAGTGCGTACACATCCCTTGCTTGTTTAGCCCACTCGCTTTTTTCCGTCCCATGATCTCCATTTTAATCATTTCTACATAGCTATGTGCATACTTATGAGGCTCTGTGGGTGTTTGTATGTGTGTTTTTGCTCATATGGATATGTGTGTTGGAGTGTGTGTGTTTGTGTTTGTGTGATTGTGCTGTATTCTAATCTATTTATTGTGTATGCAAGCATGTTACTGTGTCTACTGATGTGTGTTTGCACTTTTTTTTCTTGCATGTCACTTCAAGGATATTCGTATGCTTGTGTGTGTGTGTGTGTGTGTGTGTGTGTCTGTTAACATACACTGTGGAAATGTCATTACTTTGGATTGAAATAGCTTCACCAGCACAGATTTGCTTTTGACAGTGGTATTTAGCTTATAATTGAGAAATGATATTATTTCTCTAAGATGCTACAGCCCACATTAGGTCACACAGAACTTTCGAGCTCAGTAGCGAGAATCATGTCGAACCAATATTCCACAGTTTCCTGATGCGTTCAAGGAATACGTGAGGACTGTGGCTTGGGCGAGATAAAGTTTGAGACCCCGAGCTGCAGCGCGGCAGCTGGCTGTCAGCTTTGATTTGGAGGGGAGAGAAGTGAACAAAGGCTCGGGGAGCACAAAGAAACAAACGCGAAGGAATAGAAAGAGTGAAACGGGAATTAGAGATAGAAAGCTGATGAGAGAAAGAGACAAAACACAGGATAAACAACAGAAAGGAAAAATAAGAAAAGAAAATACGGATTCATAAAAAGAGTGATTATGTAATACGGAGACTTTCCCTAGATATGAGAAACTCCAGTATGGAAGCCAGAGGGGTTATTACATCATCTCAATTCCTGTACAGTATACTAAAAAGCAAGCATTCTACTTTTTAGTATGCAAGCTTTGAGGTGATGTAATAACACCTCTGGCAGCCGTATTGTTGCAATTTGATGGGTCCAGAAAATACTTCCATTCAGTTTTTTTTTTTTTTATCCCCAGTATCTAACTGAGTGTGGTAAACAGATTGTGAACTCTCTGAACAGGAAACTTCGTGCCTTCTGGGTTGCACAGTTGTGTAGGCTAATCCACTATCTTATTTTTGAGGGGTCTCTTGTGTGGTAATGTTGCCGTGGTGGCAGAGTGGAACCCAGCATAGAACAGTGAGTGTAGATTTGATGATTTAGCTAAGCTGTTTCTTAAAAAAAAAAAAAAAAAAAAAAAAAAAAAAAAAGAGGGGCTTTCGAGTTATGTTTTCAGATTATAACCAGAATTTCAGTGGCATTTTGATGGCTATGTACAGATCGTATAGGATGCCCGGGACATATTTTTGTAGCAAAAGTGGGTTTAAGAAAAAGAAAAAGAAAAAAGTACAGTACAGTCAAGCCAAGTCATTCAGAGATGTAAAAGGGCACTGTCAAATCACCTCATAAAAAAAACAGTTGGACTTTATTAAAGTGACTCTGGAAGTTACTGCAAGCCATAGAAATAACCACCTCTATTTTTGTTCTAACCCGCAGTTTCCCAACAATGAAATGGCTCCTAAAAGGAAGAGGAGGGAAGTATTACATGGTGTATATAAGAAGTACAACTACAGGCTGAGAATGAGTTTTTTCTGCTAAATCACCAATGTCGTTGGCTGACTAACTCTGTAGTGCATTCTCCATTTTTCTCTAAAGTATTGATTCAGATAACTTTATGACTACTCAATCCACATAAATAAAATCAATCCCTCAGCATTGAAGCATCAACATGCTGGTGACAATAGATCAACCAGTACAAAATCACAAGCAGCAGACCCCCTCTGGCCCTCTCAGGTCATCTCATATACGTAGGTTTATATTAGGAGCCAGCAAAACAACACAAACTTAAAAGAGGAACACTTGCACTCCACGCAAGTTTAAACAAAAGTTTAAAGGAGGTGACCTACATTTCAATGACTGCTGTCGGCATTCAGCAGCCTGATAGCAGAAGGAATGAAGGAATTAGAATGGTGGTTTGTTTTCCTGAGGGGCGTATGATAGCGCCGGCCTGAGGGCTTTACAGAGAATTCACTTGACAGTACATGGTCAGATTGACTAATATTTCCTTTTACTTTCTAGACCACACTCCTCTTCCAGAGGGAGCACAAGTCTTTCAGCTGCACTCTGGTGATCTTGCAGCAGACTTTAACAATGTCATTGAAACTATTCTTGTCTTTTACAGACAACCCACTGAACCAACATATGAATATCAATGTTAAAAGGCCTTTAATAAAGGAATGGAGGATTTATGTTCATGTTCATTTATGATTCCATATGCAGGCTAATAGAGCTATTGTGATAAAAACATACACTGGTTGTCTTTGTGTGAACAATAAAGGGGTTTCCGTTTTTTTCTACACTGGAATGGTCCGTGTTAAATATTCCAAAATTTTCAAAATCATTTCTCGAAATGCTCCATGAAAATAAAAATAAAAAGAATGGGGCTTCAACCTGCTCTAAAAACTTGTTCCTTGTTACTTCAGACATAGCTCACCAAAATATGACATGCCATACACTAAGTAGATCAACACTAAATGATTCATCTTATATAATAAATAAGTCAATAATTATCTTCATGATGAGATAAAGCTGCCAATGTCAAGATGTGAAATCGTGCTCCCTGTACCCTCAATTGGACGCAAAAAATGATCAAACTACAGTGTGGCTTGAAGGAATAAAAAGTAGTCAATTTGTTTACAGCTTTGATAATAATCCCTCTAGAAAACAGCCCCGCCAACAAGGAATTTAACTGAGAGAGACATAAAGAAAGGGGGAAAAAAACAAAACAGAGGAACATGGCTGAAGTCTATGGTTTACACCAAAATGTCCACTGTGGTTTAACGCTTAGCATTAAAACTGCTGTTAACAACACAGACAATGTGTAGTTTCAAAGGAGTGAACTTCAAACAGGCCTCCAACTTCCCAAATCCCGACAGCTCGTCTTCACTGAGATAC